>LQNK01001421.1:1588-38860 GCA_001586405.1 Phoebis sennae
ATTAATTGACAATTTAAAAGCATTTTTGAATTTGAGAGTATTTTTGAGTATATTTATTACATTTAGAGGACATCAGACATAAATTTATTTTTATTTTCTTATTTATTTTTATTTAGCATCAGGATATTTTATCGATTTTTATCAATTCATTTGCTTTGTGAATGAAATAAATAAATATTGAATTAGTGAGGGGACAGTGCATTTATCTTAATGACTATGTTTGTCTATTTTATAATCCTTTTTAGTTCACTTCCGTGTTTTTAAGCACCAAACACGTAATAACTACGCATTTGTTTCATTTATTGACTTTTTATAAGTCAAATAACTATTACCCTATCCCATCGGAACCCTTAGAAATTCATATATAGTTTTTTGTTCCTTTTATTATTATTTATTACTTTATTATAGTGTAAGACCGTTTTAATTTCTGGTCATGGTTATAGTTATAAGGCGTAATCGAGACAGGTTTAGCCTAGTGCGAGGTCCATTGATAATGTTGTTAAAAATTTAAGTTGTTTTTTTGGCAAATAAATATATCTCTACTCTATTGTAGACCTACACTTAAATTATAAAGAGGAAAACTTTGCTTGTTTATTTGTTTGTTTGTAATAAATAGGCCCAAAAACTACTGGACCGATTTGAAAAATTCTTTAACCATTCGAAAGCTACTTTATCCACGCGTAACATAGGTTACATTTTATAGGATAAATAACATTATGCTATGGGACGTAAGCCGCGCGAATCGGCTAGTGTGCAATAAACTTTAAAGATATGAAACAACAAACAGCAAGCCAATAACAAGACAATTGCCATATCTATCCAGTTTTGGTTACCATAGCAACATAGAAACACCAGAATATTCCATTATCACGCCATATCTTAATGTTTCTCATGACCCTTAAATATTGACCGTGTAAGCTTCCGTAATCTCGTTTCATTTTATGTAACAAGCAGGGTCAATGGCGCGCTTTGCGTTCAAAAATAACTCATTGAATTAATAAGCATTTTGGTGTGATAAACATGATGTAACATCAAGGACGGCCCAGTTAGAATCTTGCAGAAAACGGCCGAAAGCGGGATTCCGTGCAATCGTCTATAAGAAAATTATGTTTATTGTATGGGAGCTGCCTTTTAAAATGTACTTTATTTATATTTCATTATTTAGCTCGAAAGATACAAAAGTAAACAATCTGTGAAATTTTTAAGAGTTTATCTTGTTTTATGTTATAGCAGGCAAGAGGAGCATGCGGTTCACCTTATGTTAACTGAATTTTACCATTTATAATATTGAGCAAAGAAACAAAAATACACGTTTATTGTATGACCACTCCCCTAAAAATTTATTTGTTGTTGCGGTTACAGAAATAAATTCTTAATTTGTAATAAATTCAGCGTAGTTTACCAAACCAGCGGAGGCTTAGTAACAGGGTCTAATTTCACCTTTTAGGTAAGGAACCTAAAGGCCTAACAAAATGATGTTTGCAAAATGGAGTTTCAGCTAGAGTTGTAGAAGATAAAGGTCATCAAAGTATAAGTCTTTATGATCTATATAACGCGTAATTATTTAGTTACGCTCATTTGTAATATCTAATAATTGTCCCGTGTGGCGATGGGTTAGAATACATGTGTCGCCACCCTATTTCTACCCGTGGGTGTCTTAAGAGGCGACAGAGTGTAATTCTGCTGCATAGCATCTTCAGCGATAAAAGAGTGGGAGCCGAGCATTGCACGACATTGTCAAGCTCGCACCGGTGCAATTACCACCTCCCCAGCAGAAGACCGGCGTGAAACAGTATTGCAATTGTTTCGTACGGTTAACTTTACATCAGGTGAACCGCATGCCCCACTTGCCTGCTATAACATTAAAAAAAATCTCCAACAATATAAATCTATACATATAATAAGATCGAAGACGAGCCGTGTCTGTACATTTAATATTTTCAAGAAAAAAGTAGTGTCTCGTGTTTTATTTATAATTCTAAACTCAAAACAATGGTTTTTAGAATTTTTCTCTGTTTGTCTGTTTGTCGGTTTGTCTGTTTGTCTGTTTGTCTGTTTATCGGGCGTTTGTACGCACTGAACTCCGAAACGGCTTAACCGATTGACATGCGGTTTTCAGTTATGTATTACGGCAAGTCCCCCGGAGGTTTTAGTGTTTGTTTTATTCAAATCGGTTAACAAATAAAAAAAACATGACGGTTCAAAGTGATCCATCAAAACACATCATCAATGCGCGTAGATACAATAAATTGAATCTTTATAAGTGTTATTTACACAGCACTTTTTAATGATAAGTGTAGCCTTCACTTGATCTCCAAAGTAGATTACAATAATGGCGGCCAATTACAACAAAGACTAACCAACATGCAGAAGTTATTGTTTGCGTCCATAAGCAAATATGTGTTAAATTAATGCAAACATCAACTCTTTCATTCTCAGAAATATCAATATTTTGTAAAAAAAAAATAAAAAAGAATTATTACAATTACTTACACATGAACAGTGACACTTTTGTTATACTTATTTTTGGATATACATACTTCGGCCTTAAACCTTTGACAAGATATATTTACAAGCGTACGTTTCTAAATCTTAAAAATTGTCATACCACCTCTACTTCGAAAATCCAAAAGTACAGAATTTTGTAGCCCACGCGGGCGAAGCCGCGGGCAGAAAGCTAGTAATAAATATTAATGCTATGCTAGAACATTTTTGATTTTCAAGATGTATAGTTGGCACCTATTTGAAAAACCATTTTTCCATTTGAAATATACATTATTGTGTGATTTCTAAATTGTTATATGTGTCATAGAATTACATTCATTCATTATATCAATCTAATTATAGACGTTGAAAAGCTACTTTTGTTGTAATAGAAGATCTTATGTACAGCTGTCACACGTGGCTTAGTTCCTGTACCATAATGTTACAAAGCCTATAAAATGACCGATGTGATGTCTTACTCAGTGAAGATGCAGCCTTTTAATGGTAAAATAATTATTTATATCGGTCGAGTAGTTTTTGTGTGAAGCCATTACTAAGGTACATCCAACCATAAATGATTTCTCTTAACAATATTAGTATAGAAGTAGAAATATTATTTCTAATATAAACAAAAAAACTGGGCGTATGAAAAATACGTTAAAATTGCGGTAGACTCATAGCGATCGAAGTTACAAAAGGTAGTGTAAAAAATAATACGTTAATTACAAATCGATATTGTATTGAAGGGCTTCGTTAATAACAAGAAGGTCACAGCCTGTACCGAACGAATTTCACGGTCGTGTTATATTTTTATTATTGATATAAATCTTCACTACATAGTTTAAAACAAAGTCGCTTTCTCTGTCTCTATGTTCCTTTGTACGCTTAAATCTTTAAAACCACGCATCGGATTTTGATGCGTTTTTTTATATACAGAGTGATTCAAGAGGAAGGTTTATATATGATAATATCCATAAATAGTGGAGAAATACTGTTTATTTTGAGGTTTCTAATGTGATGTCGTTAATTATCAAATTTTTCCGCTAACATAGAAACGCAGGCTAAACCCTACGAGATTTATTAAAATAATGTACGATACAATTTTATGACATCGATGAATACTTAGGCGAATTTAATTAATATTGACGTTTTTATATGTATAAATTTTGACATGGCTATTTGAATTTGTATCTATTTATTATCTGTATAATTTTGTAATAATTAAATTTATCTAGTAATTTGCACACTCAATATTTGAGTAGAATGTATTAGGATCCATTACTATTATAATCTGGCAAATAAAATGTTCTGAATTTGAATTTGATATTATTTATATTTTTTGCATTGCACCCGTGCGAGGCCGGGGCGGGTCGCTAGTCGCTACTATAAAACTCAATGCACGAATCAGGCGGCAGACTGCGACTTGCGGCAAACGACCGGCGCCGTTTTTTAGTAGTTTTTAAAAATTCGTTAAAAATAATACAATCCGTAATTATAAAATTTAAATTGGTATTATTGAAGTAAATATCCTCTTCTGTAAGAGTAAGTATTGAATTATTATATAATGTATGGAATTTCTAATAGATCGATTTGTTGACAAGAAATTTTTAATAATTTCTCAAAATTTATATTTTTATTTCTGTATGAAAAGGGTCTGAAACAAAAAATCTCTTCTAATAAATGTTTTCCGGAGGATTGCAAAAGTATGTTGTTATTTTTTATTTCTTGGGGTTGTCAGTGATTTACGACATTTTAAAATTTTCAAGCTTGATGTCGTTACCGAAATTATTAAAACTTCGTTTACTTAACTTGTCATATGTCACAATTACTTCATTAGAAGATTAAAACTCTGTACTAAACGTCTAAACGACAATATTTCCTAAGATTTTAGACATTCAAATGTGTGTAAGGTGTACATTGTTATATAGGCCTTTTAAAAGTGCAGTTTTTGAGTCAAATAGCGCGCGGAATTGTTAAACGCTCTTAAGGTGAGATATAAAGATAGGAATCGGAGCTCGCTCGTACGACTTTAAAAGCGTATAATTTGTTGTAAACGATTCGTTCACTAATTAAAATTGGATATAACCGATATCCATCCAGAAGCATAAATAAAAAAATTAATGAATTTATATTTAAAGAAAGGAAAGTAATCAAATAAGTGTGCACACTTATTTGACCAATATATTACTACATATATATTATTTACTATTGCTTTCTATTATTTATATTTACTTTACTCTATTATTTTTTACTTATTTACCTTTTCCTTGGTGCGCCTGCTTTCCCCTTAAGCGTCCTAGCAGAATACCAGCACCTTAGTCAGTTGACCAAGGAATTATGCTGAGCTAGGGCCTTTTCATAGAACACGATACCCTGTTATAACTTTATTTTGTGTAATAGATATTTTGTGTAAATTTGTCTTTGTGTGTGTAATGAAATGAATCTGTTCTATGAATAAAAAAAATATAAGTGTGATATATAAGTCCTTAAGTATCGATTAAGGCCGGCCTCACACATACTGAATTCTCAATCTGATTTCATAACCTTCCATTTCGGTGCCTTGCCTTACACATTTCTTAAAAATTCAGATTGTTCGGTAGTTTCGTGATTGTCGGCAGATGCAAACGTCATAATGGAAGAAAAATTTATTAAATTTTTCAATGCACCCCGCATTGAACAATTTGCCAATAAGATGGTTGATTTACAAAAAATGCAATAGAAAACAAAAATATATTTTTTTAACTGCTGACAATAAGTATTTTTGAAGCCCGGATCAAAAGGCTGTTACGAAGTATCATATTTCGTGGTTCTAACTTCAAATCAGTATTTCATAGCAACATTTTTATACACGGTATATAAGTGTTCACCAATACCACTTGCACCGACTGCGTTATCTATGGCTCGGAGAGCACGTAAAGCCGTCGGTCCTGCGTCTGATTTCTCTCCGGTCGTGTCGGTCTGCCGTCCCATCAGACTAAAAGAGTGAAGGAATAGAGAGTGCATATGTGCTTACGCTCACATCTCTCTCGCAGTCGGCTCAATCTATGGAATTAATCCTTCCCTATCCTTTTTTTGATGTCTCAGCGCCATTTTATTTTTTTATAAACTAGCCTAGTCTAGTCACTACCACAATTCTAGCAAATGCAACTACACCTTATGTCAAAACCGTTCAGCCATTTCTGACATAGTGATCTATCAACACACAGTTTAAACAGCCGGACGGATCGGGCTGAAATTTGGCATGCAGTTAGATGCTATGACGTAGGCATCCGTTAAGAAAGGATTTTGATCAAATCCCACGGGAACGGGGAAAACAGATATACGCGGGTGAAACCGATGGGCAAGGCTAGTAATTGTTAATCTCAAATTTTACATAATTAATGTACATAGTTTAATCTGATTCCAGTATGTATGTGTCGCTCTATATAAAATATATGAGAATACGCGTTTTATGAAATGATGATCTTAAATTTTCAGAACCGGAATTAAGAACGCTCGTCAGATCCATTCTTCGATCGATCTGCGAAATTCATAGTCCGAAAAAATTAAGTGTGTGAGTGTGTGTGTGTGTGTGTGCGTGATATTGTTTGTTACTTTAGCCTTTTTGGGTGAATAATATGAATTTAGATAATGAATATTTAGTATGCATGAGGCCTGCCTAACAAAATTTCAAAATTGTTGTCGTTCCTTCAACTGTTTTTTGAAAAGGGTCTTTTACCGTGTCCTTATCGTCCATTGGGCATTGATCTGTACGAATAAAGGCGTGTCGTGTATTGAACCAACTAAAAATAAACTCCAAATCCATTTAATTTAAGGTCGGGGCAGTTCTTATCTTAAGTGACATTTAAATACCACACGAAACGTTGATACGAAATGTTTGAATAGCGTTTCGCCCGTGGTTTTGCTTGCGTGGACTGCGAAATTTGCTCTTTATTTTTTTATGTTATAGCAGGCAAGCGGGGCATGCGGTTCACCTGATGTTAAGTGACTGACCGCAGCAGATTACACTCTGTCGCCTCTTACCACACCCACGATGTACTGTGTACCACCTCATTTAGGTATAGTTATTCGCTCAGTAACATGTGTGGAGTGCCAACTTGAAAATGTTTTTTTTTTAAATAAATGTAGCCTATAAGTTATACTTTTTTAACCTATCAACAATTTTTTTTGGTGCAGGACGCACATATAACATACCTATTAATTTCTATATTGAGGAGTATAACGCTCCAATTACAATTTTTTACAGAAATCTTCTGCGGCTTCGCTTGTATTAAATTTCCATAATCCACCCTACCTGTATACGAAATATCACCACAATGCGTTCAGTAGTTACAGCGTGATTATCACACAAACATACAAGCATAAAATTTTTGACGTTTATAAAATTATTATAATTGCCTGGATGTTTGAAGGCATTCAAATATGAGAAGATTTTCGCTTTACTTTAGTCCAGGCTGTGACTTACATACTTTGGCCCTTATTGATAATTTATTTGTTTTCTCAAAATCTTCAATAACAACCGCAGAAGACACCCACGCTAACAACGTCCGCGTCAGTGGCTAAAAGCGAAAAAACAAAAACAAAAACAAAAATTAAAACAAAAACATAAAAATCTCATTTAAAGATACTTCCATTAAGCCTCCATTTAAAAACAAATAAATAATTATACTACTTACACAAACAAAACAAAATTTTATTAGAGTAGTAATAGCCCCCTGGACGATTACGGTCAGGGTGGCCAATCTCAACAGAGATGAGTCAGATACGCAGGAGATAATATAATCCACAATCATATTTTTAGTAGAATTATAAACAAAATACATTCATTTAGTTTTTGAAATCTTAGGCCGGCCACACACATGCTGAATTTTCAGAATTTGAATTAAGATTCTTAATTTAGAAAGGCCAGTATATCATACAATACCGGCTTGCTCCACACACATCCTGATTTTTTCAGATTCTGAATTTCTCAGATCGACCTGTAAGGATCGTACCGATGAATTTTTAAGATATGTGTGAGGCGAGGTGCCGGAATTTAAGAATTAAAGAAATCTCAAATAACTTCCTATATATAGGGTTGTCAGATGCACCTTTGATAAATAAAATCACTTAATATGGCATTGGGTATTAACGTAACGTAGAAGATCGCTTCGTTAGTCCTTCTGTTTGTATTTATACTTCGATCTGAGATCTAGACAAAAGACGGTAAGTCGGGTAAACACCCGTGTGGTGACGGCTTAGAATACGTGTGTCGACGAAAATGTCGTCGTGTGAAAATGTCGACATTTAGCGAAGGAGATTTGGGACGCTACAGACAGTTTTGTGCAACGACTGTATGTATTCTTTACACTTTATTAGTATTTTGAATTATTTCATAAGAACCATTTTTATATCAATCATTCATTTATATCGGTAAATAATTTTATAAATTATTCTTTAATATCTCATGAGATAAGAAGATATAAGCATTAATATCATCACTACATCACTACATAGTATAAAACAAAGTCGCTTTTTCTGTCATGTGTCATGTTGTATGTCCCTATGAACGCTCAAATCTTTAAAACTACGCAACAGATTTTGATGCGGTTTTTTTTAATAGATAGAGTAACTCATGAGGAAGGTTTTTATGTATAATATCATCCATTAAATAGTGGACAAATACTGTTATTTTTGAGGTTTCTAATGTGATGTCGCAAATAATTACATTTTTTCCGCTTACATTGCAAACGCAGGCTGAATCCTACGAGATTTATCAAAATAATGTACTAAGTATTGTACACAATGAAAAGGTCTACAGAAAACTCCGCGATAGTATATCAGCATTGCACCCGTGCGAAGCCGGGGCGGGTCGCTAGTTTCAAATAAGACAATGAGAGAAATGACGACAAATGACGTCATAACTCAAAACTACATATCGTAATACAAACTTCATACAAAAACACTGTTTAGAGAAAGGGACAACCAATAACTTTAGAGACAAGATAAGCGATTGCTTTTAATTTCGATATAAATTTTGGTTATAGCTGTTTACATTCCTCCATGTAAAGTTGTTTACAAGGTATATTTGATACGAGTCAACTACCCCATTACGAAAGATACCCATGAACGAAAAAAGGCAAAAGGACACACCGGCGCCTCTTTTTTAATTGATTAATAAAAATAAAATAAAGCAAAAAAGACGCATAAAATGCGCTCCGAAAACCGTAAGTCTTTGTTTGTGCTCGGTTAAGATTTACTGTTATTTTTTGCCTTGATTTATATTATCGAAAGGTCGTAAGGACATTATATATTATTTTTAAAATTAGTTTGCAGTGTCCTTTATGAAATCTGTTTGTAAATTACTCGAAATATACTAGAGCCAGACAAAATATAGACAAAAGTATGTGTAAATTTATTAGAATATAATTCTTAAGACAATGTAATACAAATGCCATCGTGTGCATAATATGTTAACCATATTCCTAAAGATATTAGGGAACTGCTAAAAAATATAATGTTTTGTAAATTAAAAAGATCGATCGATGTTTTTATTATTTAAAAGAGTTTAAAGCAAACAATAATTATTATTATTCTCTATTAATTTAACTGACATCTTATGCTTATTCAAAAATGTAATATTTAAATTGTGTATGTAGTCAAATTGTATAAAATCTAATTAAGTAATATTATGCCACTTCATTGGCCAATTATGCGAATATGATTTTGAACCAACATCTTTTTGTTGTAACCACAAGTCACACAAATAAATAAATTTCATTTAATTAAAGCAGATGGGTACAGAAGTTAAACTCTTATAAATTGGTGATCTAGTTTTGCATAGTTAAGTATACCTGATATTTGTATATAAGTCCTTATATACCGACAAAGTCGCTTTGTAGTCGGCCAAGGTCTTAAATAAAGATTTAAAAAAAGTTAAACTCGTCTATGTAGTTAACTTTTCATCTACGCACACAGACACACGTGTGTCTTAAGCCCCCTCTACACATCGGCAGACGTAAATTCCCTACTACGGCTGTCCACGGATAGATATGTGACGTCTTCAGATGACGTCCGCGTCCGCGTATGCATCTGCTGATGTATAGAGGGGCCATTTAACGGATGACATTTGGCTTAAATCCGAGATATCGACGTCTTTGTGTGTTATGCTCGAGCACGCTTTTATATATCTATACTCTTAAATAATGAAACCTACCGAATGACAAAGGATAGTCTTGTCCCGAAAATCCTACGCGGGCGAAATCGCGAAGCTCAGCTAGTTAACTATATATTCAGTAGCTATCTTATTTGCAGAGGAGGAGGAGATATCTTACAACAGAGGATTGCAAAACAAAGAAAGATCGAGCCGTATGTCTCAATTATTGAATTTTATAGACGTACATAAAAATCCTGTATTGATTTTTGCGTAACATTTCTTTACCAAATCTCATCCTATTTATAAATGACTAGCCGTTTCGCACGGCTTCGCTCCCGTAGCATAATGTCATATAGCCTATGTTGCTCGTCGATAAAGTAGCTTTCGAACGGTGACAGAACTTTTAAAATCGGTCCATCAGTTTTTGAGCCTATTCACTACAAACAAACAAAGTTTTCCTCTATATTAGTGTAGATATAAACTTGCATATTTCAAAATATCATTGCATGAAGTTTTGACTTACACCTTTTACTATGAGTACCCACAACGCACAAGGCTTCATAAACCTATGCAAAGGCGATGCTTGAGAGACAATTTTGTGTTTAGCGTGAGATATGTGGTGACGACTAATCCTCGAGACACATACAGTTCACGTCGCCTATGCGTATCGTAAATCGTAATGGGAGAAGGGCCTCATGCGATTCTAGTTGCGGACGCGTAGAATACCAGTCGCTTAATGTGCAAGTCTCCATTGTAATGTATGTGAGAAACGTGTGACGACTAGTCTTCGAGACTCACGTACAGTTCACGTCGCCTATATTGTTATTTAATTAAAGACTTGTCATTTGGAACACATTAAGAAATGTTCAACTTCGCATAGTATAGTTTAATTACACAAGTACTGCCTGTAAATACATAAATAATCTTTATCTTTGTTTAAATTGTGAAGCAAACTGCGTTGGCGTAGGAGTCGCATACGAGAAACTTAAAAATAAATCCACCAAAATAAAGGCTTTGCGGAATCCTTGGTGTTTGGGTCAAATTCGTTCTTGACCGGTTTCCTTTATTTATCTTCGGAGATGTAGTTATTTTTAGACTGCTTCAGTGTTAAGAAAAGGTCAAGTGCTTTTAGATTAACAGTAAAAGATTTCAGATAGCGTTTTAATGCACGCATTGTTTGTAAATATAGTCGTTTGAGAGCCCTTTAATAAAATTTAAATTTCGAACTCAATTAGTATCGAATTTAATTTTTATACAAGATAAAGTAATATCGCAATTTAGGGCGATTTTAAAAATTTTATATTACAATTTTCTCATTTTTATATTTTTTTTACGAACATAAAAATTTAAATTTTAAACCTGATTAGTATCGAATTCACTTGTTTAAAGTAATATCGCAATTTAAAGCGAATTAAAAGTGTTATTTTACAATTTTCAATTTTTTTTATGATTTTTTAAGGTATAAATGTATAAAACCTTATGGAAATGCTGCCCTTGTTATTGCAATATGAATTATTGTACTTACATATCTTTTAGAATTTTTCATTTATCATGGACCTTATAAGGCCACACTTATTTCTCGATAACTACGTATATGTAAATAAAAATACTATTAAACAGCTGCAATCTTATATAAATAAACATACTTCAACACTAGTTGTTGCCGGCCACATTACTTATATTTAAATAAAAGGTTCGACTATAATGTGTATATTTGCATACAATTATAGTCAGTCCGTAAAAGTTAGTAAAGGGGACAAAAGCGCTAATCAAATAATAAAATCGTAAATTATATTAAAAATGTACTTGTTGAAGCTGCAGAAGGTACTAGTTGACGGTTTTCCCACGGTTTCACCCGCGTAAATCTTCCGCTCCCGTGGATTTTCCGGGATAAAAGCTAGCCTATGTTCTTTCTCGGGTCGGTTTCATCCAAATCGGTTCAATGGTTTAGGCGTGAAGAAGAGATACACACAGTATTACATTCGGTTTTATAATATTAAGTAAGGAAGAAGGAAGTAAGACTAGCTGGCTCCGCGTGGCTTTGCTTTCGTAGCATAACCACAATCATGGAAATGCAGCTTTCTAATGGTGAAAGAATTTTTGAAATCGATCCAGTAGGTCTTGTGTGATAACATTACAATAATACATACTAAGACACAAATATACTCTATAAAATATTAGTATAAACAATATTTTTGATATTGAATATAAATGCTTTCTAACTGATTTTAAACGCGATTGGTTGTAACCGTCTTTATAGTTTGTTAAAAGCTTTTTTATTCACGACAATATTATGTATAAATAAAAATTAATTCGTTTGCTTACAGTAAAAAATACATACAGATTATAGGTAATTAGCTATTATAAAGATATAATTATACAAAATTGTTTATAATTAATGCTATTACATAGTAGTTTCTTGCTGATGTTTTAATAGAGTCGTTAAAGTGTAATATAAGTTCATTGAAGGTAATCAATTCTATACAATGGTGTCTAAGATGATTTTAGTTTTATTATTCTTTTTCATAATAGAAACGATCTACTGGGTGTTTATCTATGCAGTCTTGAAAAAAACAAGGGATACAAATTCCCATT
Source organism: Phoebis sennae (assembly GCA_001586405.1). NCBI lineage: Eukaryota > Metazoa > Arthropoda > Insecta > Lepidoptera > Pieridae > Phoebis > Phoebis sennae. The sequence continues at coordinate 13,803 of LQNK01001421.1, forward strand.
AAATCATTTATATTGATATCATAAAAATGAAAATACATCAACAAAGAAACGATTTAGTAGAAATAATAATTTATTACTACTATGTCACATAGAGTGTACAGATTTATATATTTAATTTGGATATTCAATTCTTTTAAAATATCAAAGGTTTTTAATTTATATCTATGTCGCAGTAAGATAGAAAAAGCCGTAACATAATTATATCCCTAGGGATATAATTATATGCCGGAACATAGTTATACGAAAGCGATTCATTACTATCTTACTAGGAATATAGTTATAAAACGGTCCAAGTTCAGTGATATAGTTATATTACTAGATTAAGTTTAGTGAAATAGCTTTCGGAGTGTGCAGCGTTCCTGTAAAAAATCGAATATACAGTGTTCTGCTAAAAGATGTGCCGGTAAGAAGCATTCAGTGCTACTAAATTCTAGATGACATGATTCCGCTTCTTGTTTGAACAAAAATTTGAAATTACTAGCAAAGAAACAAACATTTTAACTTAATAAATATAAGAAATAAAGTTATCTCAAAACTGTTGATTAGTTTTAAAAGATTTTTAATATTTCATTATGTTTAATTGCATTGTTAATGTTTGAATTCCAAAACATGGTAATTTTAATTATAATTGAAATTACATTAATACGTGTAATTACGTGTTAATGTCACAAAGTATTGTAACTAACTGCAGAATACATAAAGTAGATTTTTGAATGAAGATAAAACAAATTTATTATACCAATATTTATTTAATTCTATGGTAGATCTCTATTTCACTAAACGAAATCTAGTAATATAACTATATCACTGAACTTGGACCGTTTTATAACTATATTCCTAGTAAGATAGTAATGAATCGCTTTCGTATAACTATGTTCCGGCATATAATTATATCCCTAGGGATATAACTATGTTACGGCTTTTTCTATCTTACTGCGACATCTATACCATCAGCTTCTACTCCACTTACTTTATATCCCTTTTTTTCAATGGTATTTATACAGTCTTTTATTTCGGGTTACCTATTTAAAATTTTAATAAAATAAATTTAATTAAAATAAAATATGTGTGAGATGTATTAATTTGAAAAGCCCAATACCAATTTGTGAGGAATAATATGCCTCTTTGAACGGTAGTTATATCGTTCAAATGTCCGGCATAGATTATCTGGGAGGATTTAAACAATATATAGGTGATAATTGATCACCACACAAAATGATAATTGGTCTTTCAAATGATAAAAAATCTTCAAAGATATCTCACGCACATTTTGTTTTATTATATAGATAGAACACTCAATAGTCAAGACGCTATTTTACAGTAAATCTTGGTTAAGTAGGATCTGTATTAGTGATAGTTTTATAAGTAGTACTAAGGATTTTGGCACTGAACTACCTCTGTTAGTGGGACCAAAATATTACTATCTATCGTAAAATATACTACGTATTATATCGTCATAGTTACCTCTAAAACCACAACACCGGCAAAATTATATATGCATTAACCTCTGTAACTGAGATAAAATCAACGTATAAGAGGTTTTTATTTTATAATCACGCTACTATAACTATATTAGACTGCACTCTGGTAAAATATTAATAAAACCCTAATTAATATTATAAGTAAGTGGAATAACTCTATAAGTGAGGCCATGAATTTGTAAGTCCTAATGTCTCTGTCCTAATCTCTCTCTATTTATGTATTGTATAAACCTTTCGATCGAGATTTTTGTATGCCAAAACTATACTTTGAAATTTGCCTTAAAAGCACAACATCTTATCGAGGAGACCTTTGACAAGCAAACCTTAAGCAGTATATATTTTAAGACAAAGGTAAGCGGCGTAAAAGAATACGAACGATAATTGAAGTATATACGAAATACATATTTAATTTACTTCCTCAAAGAGACAGAGTTTCAAAAAGTCAAGGGTATATTTAAGTAGCTTTGTAGACATCCAACACTCAACAAATATAGTTTACATTCTCTTATCAATACTTATTTTATATAATCAGCAATAGGGCAAAGCCCCATACATTTTTTGACATCTCCACCAGAATCAAACCCATAAACGATAGGGTAACGAATTTACCACTGAACCAACGGCGCGATCGTCCAAGTTCAAATCTATCAAATATGACAACGTAACAGAATTAAATATACATAAATTAAAAATTATATAATTTTTTTTTTAGTTTTTAAAGCTGATATTATTTATACTCTAAGCTTTATTATTCATACTCTAAATGAAGACATGAAAGAAAAAAGATCCGTGAAATAGCATCATAACAATATCAGGACAGTTGTTTGGGTCATCCCTTATAAACTCTATTTGCTCTCACAGCTTCCTATAATTAATCCTCTCCTTATCCTCTCCCCTTCCTTTAAACTGGCAAGGCATCTCTGACATTTCATGTTGCAGATGTTCATGGGCGGTCAGTCACTTAATATCAGGTGAATGCACGCATGCCCCGCTTGCCTGCTTGCTAAAATAAAATTGCATAAAAAATTTGAAAATATTTTCTATATATAAATATTTTCTATATATATAAACGATTTGAATTTGAAAAAATGCGTATACCTAACGGCTTTCAAACTGTAATAAAGCTACAATACAAGTGAACGCAATGCAATAACGGGTTTCCAAAAAAGATAAAAATAAACGCTTGTCTAAACACAAAGGTTTATGAACAACCGTTACCTTTTTGGTACAGTTAATCGCAATTCCGTTGCTAAAAATAAAATTGCATAACGCCTACGTAGTATCCTAAAAAACATAGGTACAGAAGTCAGACTCCATACAAACCTTGCGGCTGCAACACACACATTAACACGGTTCACCGACACGATATCTCAGGCTACATCGGACCATTCCGAGCGCGAATGTCATCGGATTGGTACATGTGGCTGTGTCTGTGTCCGTGACTTCGAGGCACGATGGTTTTAACGTTAGAGTCAAACCCTCGCGTGTATGTGATAAAACTGTACAGGCATCGATACGTTACACATCGGTTATGCAAGTAACCATCAGGCAAAATTTAACTTGTAAGGCCTACATAATATGGAAAGTGTAGTACACTACCTACACGAGTTTGACTTTTATACCTATCTGTTTTGTGTTTAAAAAATAGTTTTATCTTTTATTTTAATTAATGTATGTTGGAATAACGGACAATTGATCTACTCTTATTATTTCACATTTTTACAGTACTAAATTGCTCAAGCTGCTGCAACTTGCAACACAATAAATATATGTTCTTTGTTTTTTTTATGTAACAGCGGGCAAGCTGAGCATGCGGTTCACCTGATGCTAAGTGACTGACCGCAACGCATGAACTTTTAAAACATGAATGTGCAGCAAATGCCTTGCCGAAGGCACGTTTATCCCCTGCTCTCCTTGATGAAGGAAGAGTTAGGGTAGTGAAAGTAATAATGGTCAATTGGGAGAGGAGTAGAAAAGAATGGGAATGGGATGGGAATACAGGCCTCTGCGCCCCGCCCACCGTACGAAATACAGCGCAATACTGCTTCATGCCGATATTCTGTTGGAGGGTTGATAATTTCACCGGTGTGAACGCTCGACTCCCACTCTTTTATTGCTAAAGAGTTATACAGCAGAATTACCATCTGTCGCCTCTAACGACACCCTCGCGTAGAAATGGGGGGGGGAACACACGTATCTTACCCGCCGCCACACGGGTAAACTATGTTGTAATCATGTTCATTGAACAAGATAAATTTTATTAGGATATCTTAGATTGCTCGTATGACGTCACCATATTATCACACTATAGAAATTCCTTTATCAGCTTGATTACAATTTCTTTGTTAATAGTCGATAGCTCACAATGGCACAGATAAATTTTTGAAGGTCGCAACTCACAAACTCTGTGATGATGCTTGCTGATAGAAGATATAATATTTTTTCGCCGAAAAATAGAACTGACTTCCTCCCTCTAAAAAGTAGAAACTATTTTTTTTATTTATGTTCTGCAAATAAATAAATCTATTTATGTTCTGTATCTAATTAAATATGTTCTGTATCTGAGTAAATCTGTACAAAGTCTGTGCAAAATCTTGTTACATAGATAAAGGGCCGGACTTAACCGCAGACCTTTTTTGTTGGTTTTCGAGGAGTTTCCTGGAATATCTTCCAGAGACGTGAACCAAATTTCTATGGGACCACACTGGCACTCTACTCTTTCGAATACAAAAAATCGGTCCACAAACGCCGGAGATATTCGGTAACATACATAAAAATACGGTCAAATTGAGAACTTCCTCCTTTTTTTAAAGTCCGTTAAAAACGATACCATCGCGACACGGCTACAACTTTCACCAACTTCTCCTATCAGGCCTGTAGTAGCGTATGTTAAGGCAACAAAAACACTGTTATGTCCAATCATAACACCAATAATAATCTGCAATAGACGTAAGGGATGATGAGTCGAGTAACATGATAATTATTAGTTCTTGTGACTACCTCGTTGGTCTAGTGGTTGCGCCTTTGACTACAGACCGAGGGGTCTCGGGTTTGAATCCCGGGCTTGGGCAAAAAAAATGTTATTGGGATCTTTCTGACAAAGAAATCTTAGTAACAGCCCTGAGTCTGGAAGTTGGTGGTGTTGGAGCATCCCCGTGCCTCGGAGAGCACGTAAAGCCGTCGGTCCTGCGCCTGACCTCTCTCTGGTCGTGTCCGTCTGCCGTCCCATCGGGCTATGAGAGTGAAGGACTAGATAGTGCACCTGTGTTCGTGCGTACACTTGTGCACTATAATATCTCCTGCGCAGTAAGCTAGTCTCTGTTGAGATTGACCACCATGGTCGAAATCGCTCAGGGGAGCTATTATTTTATTATTAGTTCTTACACAAGACAAACTCAGGTATATGAGGGTAAAATGTTTTATAGTGGATATAGGTATGAATGAATGACGTGTACAAGTCTTTAAAATTACTATCTTACGGAGGCCATTCAGAAAACCTAATGATAACTAAATCGAGCTTATCATCAGTATCATAGACACATCCTCACCCATTCATAAATCAGTTCAGTAGTTTCGCAGCCTATTCAATTCAAACAAACAAACAAAAAATCGAATCTTTTCCTTTTATAATATAATAATAATTTATTTATTTAAGCAACAGAGGCTCATTTGTTACACACTTAAAAACTATGTTAAATATGTAAATTGATACAAAATAAATAAAAATTAAAATCAGATTAAAAACACAGTTAAAATAAAAATAAAAATAAGAATTCAAAATCAATATCAAAATAAAAACAAAATCTATACATATAATAAAACAGGAACCGAACCATTTCTGTACATTGAATATTATGTGTATTAATATATAGTATGCAATATATATGTTCTATAGATACCAAAACCATGGTTAAAAAAAATTTTTTCTGTTTGTCTGTTTATCTGTTTATCTGTTTGTATGTGCGTCAATCACATAATAACCACTGGGCAGATTTTGATAAAATTTCACATACAGATATACCAATAATAGGTTCAACTTATAGGTTACATTTTATTTGAAAAAAAAAATTTAGGGGTGGCTTTCCATACATGTAAACGGAGGGTATAAAAATAAATTCACGAATAGATAATTAAATGAGGTGTCATTCGATAGGTCTTTAAAAATTAAATAAAAGCTTCCAAATGCGTTTTTTGCTAAAATAAATATTTTTTGAGATATACGCTTCTAAAGTCGTGAAAATGTTATACCACGTGACAATGTGAGATTTTGGTTGAGTTGCGAACATGCTTTTTTATACTTAAGTATTGAATTAAAGACTTTTTCAATGTTGTAATAATATTTAAATAATTAATAAATTGTTAATGTTGTTGTAATTGAATAATGTTTTTAAAATAAATAGTGGAAATAGTGTAAAGAAAGTCTTTAATTCAATACTTAAAATGCATTTCCACCAAGAAGTCACAATACAATCTATCAATTACTTTTTTATACTCTTAACGTATAGATTAAGACATTAAAACACTCAATGAATGCCCTAAAACCTTCAAAAAATAACTAACTCTCCGCCCGCGGCTTCGCTCCCGTGGGATACAATTTTCTGTATTCAGAAGAGGCGCGCGCACTGTGAGATTTTGGTCAAATCTTTTTCCATAGAAAATTATAAAAAAGCTATAGACATGCGCATATATAAGCGGTCCTTCAACCGTAATTTTTTAAACTTTTGTTGTGCGCCTCTAAAAAGTAGAGAAATTAGTGGCCCACGCGTGCGAAGCCGCGGGCGGAAAGTTAGTTATAAATAAAATCATCCATATAATATATTTATATGGATGATTTTATATAAATACTTCTCATTCATTCTCCTTTTATTAAATGTTTGATATTATTAAAACTAATTCGCCATTAAAATTCGTTCTTCGTATTTTATAAAGGTTATGGTTTTCTTTTTTCTTTCTTCGTAGAATAACTTGATTCTTCTTTTTATTATTATGTGACGACAAAAGAGGGCCTCGATTATTACTCGTATCTGCTGAAACTCTATCTAAAAAATTTTTTTTATTAAAATTGGGCCAGCATTTCTTGAGATGAGCGTGTTCAAAGAAATTACCTAGATCTAAGGATTAAATAAAACTGCGCAGATATAACTCAACTTTATATTACATTCATAAATAATCTAAATACAACAAAGAAATATGACGAAAAGGTCGAACATTATTCGTTTTAAAGTTATAATTTCAAATAAATTTATTACTATACATTTTTATATTTAAAATTAAATTTCGAATTACCGAAAACATTAATCTAGAAATATCCAAGGCGTTAAAACATTTGAAACCAATCATTTACAACCTTATTTTTTACTTTAAGTAAGGATATTCAGAAAAGAACGAAATCTAGTAAAATTTAAAATATAGAATTAAGGACCGTAATATGGGCATCTTATTATCACATTAAGTACTTATTTTTAAAATATACTTCCATTTAAATTAAGCTTAAACCTTATCACACTGTTTTGATCTGGTCATTCGGCAGCCTAATGATCCTAAAGTATTATCATACGTCGTAAATTGGTCCCCGTTAAAAAACAATTTATATACTAATTAATTGTTTTTAACGTTTGCAAATATTTTTCAAATAATATGCATGTTTTAGAGTATTTTTCCACCATTTTTTCATCACTTACACTTTAAATCCTTATAATAATTAAATTAATCACTGTATTTGCACAAGTTTCTTAAATAACTTAGTTCATGTCATTTTTGGCAAATGAAGATCTGGGGCCATTGTCACAAATGTGATTCGAGATCCGATTTTGATTTGTTACTGAGGCCTCTGACATTAATACTAATTACTGCCTGAAATAAAAGAAATATCAACATAAAAATTCCCATAATTCTTTCACGTTCAATCCCATATATTAAAAACTAGTTTCTTTATGTACCCGAGGTGTAGCTCGGACCCAGAAGTCAGGTAACAAGGTAATAATGCCCTGTATTCTCTTGGTTGGTTTGAGGAGGGGTTTGCCGTCAGCGGTGGAGAGGTGGACAGCTTGCAGGAGGTTGGCGAACACCAGGAACATACCCTGACGAGCGTAGGTCTCCCCTGCGCAGAGCCTTCTACCTGCATATACCATAGTTTAAATGTACGTTAAAATCATTGTACAGTAAAGTAAAAAAAGTAAAAAACCTTTTTTCCCTGGGGTAGCGACCGGGTTGTACTGGACTTGCACTCAAATCTCTCGATGTTACGTTACGGGGGGTTCACAAGAACACCGTAGCAATCCTTCGCGACTTTATTGTCGTGTAGGCTATTCCCCTCGTTAAAAATGGGAGAGGTGGGTGGTAAGGATTTTATACCTAACCTGCCATATCAAAACATTTTTTTCGTCAAGTATCCAGTGTGGATTAAATTCAAGGGGGTCCTTATTTACCTCAGATTTTTTAAAGATTTTATCTTAAACTAGCTTTTGCCCGCGGCTTCGCTCGCGTAGACTACAAAATTTACATAGTTGTTATAAAAAATATGACATTTATTAATAATTTACAAATAAGTAATTTAATTTAACGCTCATTTATACAATTTTAGAATCCAATCGGAACCTATAAATATATTAAAAACCTAAACAATGTATTAACAAAAAACTTCTTTATATTTATAGTCTCTAAGTCAGAAAATATCTATAAAATATGTTCATGCAATAAATAAGCTCAAATCAAAACAAAAATCTGAGGCTTATCTAAAAAATTTAAACAAAATATTAACGAAAAAATTTTTTTATTATATGTTGCCTATAGGATGTGATAAGTAGGTGTTATCTTTGCCGATTCCAATCTCCTAACCAATTCATAAAGAAAAAAACAAAAAAATCATTTAAGATATAACCCGAAATAAAAACAATAAGAATAGTCTAACGAATTAATGATGAAATATTATTAAACTGTGCGAATGGATACCCTATTGACAACCGTTCGCTAAGTTAGATTTTACACATTTAAGAGCACAATTGACACAACACTCAAACAGATTCTATTATTTTTATTAGGAACCTTCACGACACCTTTTTTTGACCTACGTAAAAAATGTTAATTGCAATCTTGTTACGATTTTATTATATGTATTGTTTAATGGAAAAATACTTTTTTACAGATAAAGATCTTTATAAATGATTTTGCCAAGAATAACTATATTATCGCATTTGTCCGAAGTTACCTATATGCCTGATTTTGTATAATTATAATCATGTGAAATAAAGGTTATATTCTTTGCTATTAAAGAAAATTTCAAGATAAGTCACAGCACAAAAAATCCCCACTAGTTGAACAAACCTTTCGAGACAAAAAACATATATGTGCGTCAAAACATTTTATTTTATAACAATGGTTGATAACATTTACTTTTATGAGTAATGAGGTTATAAGTTAATGTAAACATCGAGATATCCTTGAGAAAAATGAAATATTCTTCATTCGAAGACAGAGGTCAAGGCGACGGAAGATGAACATACATTTTAGTAGAATTGTAAAATATCTGCCCATAAACAATAAGTTAATATTGATTATAATCGGCTTCAATTCGAAATAAAATTTGCTTGTATACTTTTCCCGCCATTTGTTTATATATTTGTACGTAATGGATTTATTTTTGACTAGCTTTTCGCTCGCGGTTTTGCTCGTGTGAACTACAAAATTCTGTATTTTGTAGAAATTGACTTCTTTCATGAGCACTCACTGTGCTCATAAAAGAAATTACGTTCGACTGGCACTTGACCATTTTTGTACTCACCAGCTCCAAAAGGCAGAGACTTATCCAAACTGATCTGCAGCTTGCCGTCGACTATGAACCTTTCAGGCCTGAACACCTCCGGGTCGCCCCAGGTCTTCTTATCCATGTGTAGACTTACGTAGTTCACGGATACTGACGAATCCTAGAGAGGATATTTTTTTTATTTTATGTTATAGCGAGGCAAGCGGGGCATGCGGTTCATCTGATGTTAAGTGACTAACAGATTAACAGCAGCCCATGAACATCTACAACATGAAATGTCGCAGGTGCCTTGCCGGCTTGATGGAAGGGGAGAGGATAAGGAGAGGATTAATGATAGGAAGTTGGGGATTATATTGGAAACATAGTTGTAAATTGCAAGGGAATAAAAACCGTTAACATAATAAGCTCTGAATAACTAACCAAAATCAAAATTTACAGTCATGTAAGTTAAAAATCATTGAGAATTATTATTATTACATAACATATAAATTAGCTGTTTAACTCTTAAGTTTATAAGTTTCTATCATTTTATTTCCAAATAAATTGGAAAAAACCTTCATTAGAATAACATTTCTAATATGGGGTACAAGATTTCCACTCAAGTCCACGATCTACCGTTACTCTGAAGCCAATATTAATTACATAATTTTAACTCGACCAAGAACAATTCAAATGTAATTAGGCGTCATAAAAGTGCAACGACATTTGGTCACGTTTTAAAAATAAACACGTTCGTCCTTTTTTATCAGGGGCCAGCGGAAAGATTTGATCAAGGTTGGGTTATTGACTTGCAGAAATTACATTAACGGGAATTTTGGGCAATACATCGCGGTGATGCTATTTTTAGCTGCCAAACTTGGCTAATTTAGTCTTCGTGTCCGGTTATGGTGTACTGTTACAGACCGTTTAACATCTGGTTTATCTTTAAATATGCTGACACCATAAATAATTCCTTGAAATCACAACTGCGCATCGATGGTTTTATATGCAATACATCAACAAATTATACTGCAAAATAATGTATAATAAAACGCATTTAAAATCCTTTAAAAATATTTTATTTAATATGGAAAGAACTCCCGTCAAACACTAGGAAATACTATCAACAAATTTATTAAAAATTCTTTATTTTTTATGGTTTAGCGATAAAAATACACCCAAATATTTCCTTAAGATAAGTTGCACTTGATGCACCGACGCATTTATATAAAACTGTGGATTACGTCACTGCCTTATCCTGACGCATTCTCAGCAATTGCTATCAGATTTGTGAATATTAAATAACAAATGATAATCTTAACAACTCAAAGAAACCGAATTTAAAAAAATAAATTGAATGATAATTAAAGGAAATAGGAGAGTGCTATAGTCATACAAGCGTCCTTCGTTGTTAAGACGACTTTTTTCTACAATTTTATCTCAGAGTCGAGACGGTCGAGCAAATGTTTCTATGTTTGTATGTTTGTGTTTTTGTGTCTGTGTAGTTGTGTCTTTGTATGCTTGTGCGTTTTGTCCGACGATAACTGAGTTTAGACAAAAGAAAATATCGAGCCTACGAAGATAGGCACATACACGGGTACAAACAAATAATGAATCCGATGTCAAGGATACCAATATGTGAACGTCTAGCAAACACGCTAGTTTAATTTAACGACTAGCTGATCTGCGCGGCTTCGCTCCCGTAACATAATTAGTTACATAAAAACGGTTCTAGTGAGTTAATCTTAAAAGATAGACATATACTGTCTCGGACATTTTTGTAGATCATTTCAAGAGGAATAATTCTTTTATACATAATTTTTTGGTATCTTGAACCGTTTTCGCAGCGCACGCAACGGAAGCCCTCAAGCATGAATAATTTTCCCCGTTTTTTTTCACATTTTCCATTATTTCTTCGCTCCTAATAGTTGCAGCGAGATGTTATATAGCCTAAAGCCTTCCTCGATAAATGGTCTAATCAACACAAAAAGAATTTTTCAATTCGAACCAAACCACCGAACAAACTCTTCAGCTTTATAATATTAGTATAGATTTCTGCGCTAACGGCCGTTTTCAATATTCTATCTATCCCTTATTTTGACAACTAAAGTCAGACAAATCTATCCATTTTACACTTACTTTGATTTCAATATGCTACTGACGGATAGTCTTTAACTTTAGTTCTTTTAGAAAACGGCCGTTAATCAGGCATAGGCAAAAGTTTACAGATTCTAGCGGTTGTTTACATTCAGGCTCTTGTTCTCCACGTTAAGCTAAACGTAAAACGCTATTAAAATGCGACGCGACCCGACGTGTCAACACCCGACGTGGCACATCTGATGCGCGTCGGATGTTCACAGTGTGATTCCGGTCTATAGAAAACAATACATTTGATTCGACTCAACGCATCCCGTTTCATCAGGTCACGTCGCGTTTTAATGTGTTTCCGTCTTTATTCTTTAATTTATTTTTTTTAAATTATTTTATATTTCTTTTTCTTTTTAACCTGTATATTTCTAACCTTGTAATGTTGCCTTTACCCATCTATTTCATATCGACGGCAGAAAGCGAAAACGTCGTAGTCCACAAGGTTTCAAAAAAAAGTTTATTGCATGGTCCGATTAAAAAAAAAACTGCATCGAATGATCTGGGTCTCAAATTTCTACGATAGAGAATATATTATGTTACTTCTCCTATGCCCCAAGGTTGTCTGGAAAAAATCGCTCTTGAGCGATAACGCCGCCTCGTTGTACAAATACGTTTAATGTATATGTTTACTGGTATTTGTAATTTTTACAATTAAAGTTTAAAAATAAATAAATAATTTCTAATTACCTTCGGAATATCATATCCTTCCAATTTGGTATCTTCCATCGCTCTGTGTGGCACGCCGAGTGGCACCAGCGTTTCGAACCGCATCATCTCACGAAGGCACGCTTCCGTGAATGGCATACTAAAAAAAATTAATAATTAATTTGTATGTCACTCATGGTTTCCTATTAAACCCTTCTCGTTGCCCGTCCGAAGAACAGCCTTGGTTCAAATTAACCTTTTGAATGTGTAAAAATTTGATATCTTCCACATGACATTACCCCAACTTACATAAATCCTTGTTTCAGTGACGCAAATTATGTAATTTATAGAATAAGATAAAAATTTACTTTTTTTCGTTTTGTATTAATTTTTAGTTACACATGTTGTATAAGTTTCAACACACATAAAATACACAATATACAATCACATACAAACAAAAAAAAAGAGACGATAGAAAACTAAATAAATATGAGTGTGCTAGTGATATTTTGTATCGTGAGTAACTGCGTGCCGAAAATGGAAAACCAATGTACCTGTGTCTAAAAGAAGACAGAACTGATTTTCAGTGGTTCCCACATTATGTATTTAGTGTAAGTAACAATGTAACCATGGGCGTACCCAGGTTTTGGGCTAGGGGAGGGCAAACCAAACCGTTTCTCAGTCGGGGACGGCTATTTAACCTAAGGGAATTGACGAAAGTACTGGTTTTTTCTTAATATAATATAAAAAATTGTAAATATATTTACTACAAAATAAAAATTTTAATCAATAACAATAGAGAGTAGAGAGGTATACGATATCCAGGGGGGGGCAGCTGCCCTCCCCTGCCCCCCCCCCTCGGTACGCCCATGAATGTAACATCTCTTTGACTGTTCGGTTTCTACTAGTTTATCTATACGATAACGGCAGAATTATATGCAATTCTAGTTGCTTAGGTTGGTTACATTTTTTTTGTAAACACATAATAGATAAATGAACACCCAGACAGTAGAAAATCAAAATTTTCAGAACATAACAATTTTCTACTCGTGGGGATCGAACCTACACCCTCCTGTGCCGCCATTGCCATGACCACTGCGCCAATCGGGTCGTCGAATTTATATATATAATAAATTTCCTTTGTAAATAACGTATTGTCAATGTCTGATAAATAAACAATATTCTCAACACATGTTTTGACTATAGTGCTTATGTTTAACTGGGCGTAATTAATAATTATGTAATATTCCAGTATTACAACAAAGTATTGTTTGTTTTGCTTTATTGTGTTTATGTTGCTATTTAATAAATAAATTGTCAAAATCAACACTACACATGCTAAGGCATTCAGCCTAATTATGTGTCAGAGTTATAAAAAAATCATCTCGGAGAAGCTATGATACATTAGACCCGGAGGCCCGTATTCCCATCCCATTCCTCTCCACCATGTTCTACTCCTTTCCCAATTTTCCATCATTGATCCTCTACCTATCCCCTCCTCTTCCTACAAGCTAGCAAGCCACCTGCTACAGTTTGCTGTTGTGGATTTCCATGGGCTGCGGTCAGTCACTTAACATCAGGTGAACCGCATGCCCCGCTATTATTTTTGTATTATTTTTGCTCGCTATTACATAAAACATAAATTAAAGTAAGGAAATCTTTGAAAGACCGTATATTTTAAGTATTGTTTGAGAACGTGCGTTAGTGTCAAGTATAGTAACATATTCAATGTAAATTAAATAAGTGTCAAGGACCTTTTATCCATTCAACCTTACTACAACGCGACAATATAAACATATTTCTAAAAAATATTAATTAACCTTTTCTTATCAGATAATTGTGGATACATTCTAATCAATGTTTTCTTTTGGTGACAGAGTGCTTTGTGCACTGGTTGCATTTGTTAAAGAACGCAATTCTTTTTAATAAATTAAGAAGACGTTAGTGTGAAGTTAAATGCAATTTTGTAATCCAATAGAAGAACAACTATTAGTATTGATACATTTTATGAGTAGAAATTGGGTGGCAACACAATTATTCTAACCCGTCGCCACACGGGTAAGTTATCTTATATAACTTACCGTAGTAGCTATAAGTACCGAAGTAGCTATAAGTAAGTGAAACAACCGTTGGCGTCGATGGCGGTGAAAATGAGTTATAACCCCACAAACCTGGATGAAACTTTACGCTAAGTAGAGTAAGGAAAAATAAATCATGTGATTCAAAAATAAATAGAATCAGATTTAGGTGTTTGAGACAAGCTGGAGACTTGACTCAGTAGCGAGGCTTTTTTTAGACCTGTCGTGTCCTGAATGTAATGTTCGGGTCTCTAAGAAGGGGCCTTTTATAAATAAAACACTTTCAGTTGACGTATCGTATATATTATTAATAAAATTAATAATCGACAGAGCTGTGTCGGCAAATGGGCGCTGCACAGAGACTTAATTGTGAAGGTGATTGATTAAGAACTGGCTTACTATGAGGGTGGAGGGCACTTATATTCTATACTAATTACATTTACATTAATTATCCTATCGCTTTAACAAAAGTTCAATGTTCAACAGATAAAATATGTTCTCAGGGATCTAAATCATTGTATAAACTATATAATATTTGTTGACCATTATAATTACTAGAATTGAAAGATAAAAGCATTACATGAACCGCCGGGCTTGATTTTTTCTATTCTTTGAACATTAAACTACAATATCTAAAAAATTGCATGTTGCCTTAACAAATATATTATTTACTAGCTTTCCGCCCGCGGCTTCGCCCGCGTGGACTACAAATTTCTGTACTTTGTGGATTTTCGAAGTAGAGGTATGGTATGACAATTTTTAAGATTTAGAAACGTACGTTTGTAAAAATATATCTCGTAAAAGATTTAAGTTCGAAGTATATCCTACATTAAATATAACAAAAGTGTCACTGTTCAGTTTTATATAATTCTAATAATTCTATTTTAATTTTTTTGCAAAATATTGACATTTTGGAAATCTGTCAGAATAAAAGAGTTGATGTTACCATGGATTTAACACATATTTGCTTATGGACGCAAATAATATCTTATGCGTGTTGGTTAGTCTTTGTTGTGATTAGCCGCCATGATCGTAATCTACTTTCGAGATCAAGAGAATGCTACATTTATCAATAAAAAGTGCTTTAAATAACACTTAAAATATTAAATTTAATATACCTACGCGCATTGATGATATGTTTCGATGGATCACTTTGACCCCTCATATCTTTTTTATTTGTTAACCGATTTGAATGAAATAAACACTAAAACCTCCGGGGGGCTAGCCGTAATACATAATCGAAAACCGTATTTAAATCGGTTAAGCCGTTTCGAAGTTCACTGCGTACAAACGCCCGACAAACAGACAAACAGATAAACAGACAAACAGACAAAAATTCTAAAAATCATTGTTTTGAGTTTAGAATCATAAATGAAACACGAAACACTAATTTTTTCTTGAAAATATTAAATGTACAGACACGGCTAGTCTACGATTTTATTATATGTATAGATTAAATTTTTTTCTTTTTTTTAATTATCGGTTTTTTTTAGATTTAGCGCCGGTACTCACCAGCCTGGTCTGCAGTTCCATAATAGGAGAGGCATCATACAAGTTTTCAGCTTGCCTCAAACAATACCCAAAGTTTGGTGGCGGAGGTGGTTATACTATTATGTTTGTATGTGATAAATTATTTTTACTTTAATACGTTAATTAAATTTTAAGTACTTCGTATTTCGAAGTCAATTTAACTTTATATTCATAATTAAGACTACGGCTAAATATAAAATATCTGGCCCTTATAATTGTATTATTTTAATTATAATGTCATAATGTATATAAATTGAATTAAAAAAAATAAAAGTAACTTCCGCTGTGTTGGCCATATTTTTTTTTGTTTTTGTACGGTTCACATATAAATAAATGCGGTAAAAATGTAACCACTGATATTTGGATCACCAAATATATACACTAATATTAAAAAGGATGGATTTAATTTGTTCGTTTATTTGTTCGAATGAGCTCCGAAACTACTGGACCGATTTGAAAAATTCTTTTACCATTGGAATCCTACATTGTCCCTAATGAATCTATGTATATAAAATAAATACTTATAACTCTAGATCTGCTGGACTACTTCGGCATAAAATTCGTAGGGAGAAAGTCTAAGATCAGGAGAAGGACATATGATACATGTAACTTATTGCATGCTTTATTCCTCTCTTCATTTAAAATCTTAATACATTCATGTACATTATTAATTTTTATGGAAAGGCTATAATAGAATTATCTATTACTAGCTGATCCGCGCGGCTTTGCTCCCGTAGCATAATGTTATAATTTTCCCCGTTTTTTTTACATTTTCCATTATTTCTTCGCTCCTTATTCGCTAGGTGCAAAGTAGGTGGTGGGGGACACTGAATCGATCGCAGAGCTCACCGTGGCTAAAAAAGCAACTTACCGCGGACGATTTGTCACTTTTTACCTGCATTATCGATACGCGCGAGCATTTTAATAATAAATAAACATGCTTTTGTTATAAACTAGCTTTCCGTCTGCGGCTGCGGCTTTGCGGGTTTTCGAAGTAGAAGTGGTATGACAATTTTTCCGATTTAGAAACGTATGTCTGTAAATATATCTCGTGAAAAGTTAATTTTTAAAAATCCCATTTATAAACTTCTATTTTATTTTAAAAGAACAATCCAATAATTACAATTTAATAACTGTTTTATTTAGGTCCAAAGTATATCCTTAATAAAATATAATGAAAGTTCATGTTTGTATAATTCTAATAATTTTTTTCAAATATTTATCTTTTTTGTTTGTTATCCGATTTGATTGATAGAAATATTAAAACGTCTGGGGGGGCTTGCCGTAATATGTATACCGCATTTAAATCGGTACAAACGCCCGACAAACAGTAAAAAAAATCTAAAAATGATTGTTTTGAGTTTCGAAGCATATAAATGAAACACGAAACACATTTTTTTTATTGAAAATATTTAATCTACAGACACGGCTCGTCTACAATTTTATTCTATATACAGAAAATCAAATAATTATTTCTTTTACATGTTGCAAATGCCACAACTAATGCTTTACCTTTGTTGGTTTTATGAGGTTGGAAGGTGATTGCTCAGAAGTTTTTATAATTAATTTAGCTATGAAAAAGCCTTCATCATAAACGATACTTTAGTGATATTATGATCGTCTACGATATGTTAATCAATTAAAATTGTTTATTTCTTTACATACTACTTTCTGTGAAGTCTGCCACGAGAAAGTCCATCTATGCTACTAAACTTTACTGATTGTGGCATGTATTTATGTATAAAAAAGTATAAATATTATTATTGATGGTATAGATTTAGGTAGAAAACTAATAAATTACGATGTACCATTAGAAATAATTGTTTGTTTATTACTTTTCGTAATGACGGTAAGCTATTTGTAATTTCAAAGTCCGCTGCCATTGCAACCGCTAGTTGGCGGTGTCATCGCGCACCTTGCCAATAGTTGCAGCGTGATGTTATATAGCCTAAAGCCTTCCTCGATAAATGGTCTAATCAACACAAAAATAATTTTTCAATTCGAACCAATAGTTTCTGAGATTAGCGCGTTCAAACAAACAAACAAATACTAACAAAACAAACAAGCTTTATAATATTAGTAGAGATGAGATATAGTTTTTACTATTCGGAATGCAGGAGCTCAACACAAATAGAAATGTATGAATAATAATGAGATCCACTTTAATTTGTAAATTATGTATTATTTGATAAATAAATATTTTTTTAATAAGTAATGATAAGCCCGGAAATACCATAGGAACGGGGTATATAAGCGGCACAGCTATATAACCCATTATGCACTTAGGATATTGAATAAGCTCTTACATCCCCAATCCGAGGTGGACTTATTTAATATACAACCATATCCGTTCGTCGCTAGTTGTACGCTATTCCTAAGTCAATCTCTGTAATTATGTAATAATTGTATTCTTTGTACATGTTTGTGCACTGTAAATCAAAGAATGTAAAAAATGAATAAATAAATAACATTATACTACGCTACGGGATCTAACGAAAGAGCTAGTATTACTTACGGATAGTACAATATCCTACTAGGCGTACGTCTAAAGCGTTTCTATAATAAACGTGGCGTTAACATAACTACCAAAACTTGGTTCTGATTGGTTGATTAGAACTGCCAGTTATGAAAACGATTCGTATGTGTTATACTATAAATAAATATTTCTGGACATTTAACACAACGCCATCTAGTCCCAAACTAAGCAAAGCTTGTACTATGGAAACTAGATAACTGATAGATATACATAAACATATTTTTTTTTGTAAATACATACATTCTCTAGATAAATGAATACCCAGACAGTAGAAAATTATAATATTCATCACATCATAATTTTCTGCTCGTGGGGATCGAACCCACACCTTCCAGCGCAATAGACCATTGCTAAACCACTGCGCCAATCGGGTCGTCAACTGTCGGCCCTTTTCAATATTCTATCAATCCCTTGTTTGGCTTACTAAAGTCAGACAAATCTATCTATTTGCACTTAATTCAATTTCAATATCCTATCGCCGGATAGCCTTTGCTAAGACTTTTGTCAATCTTACGTCATATAATTTGAGATAACAATCCATCTATAATCTATCCGTTTATAGGAACCGGACCTAAATCATCGTATAATCATCATCAATCAACCTCAATGACTAATATTTGATAATGTGATTATTTAAATCCGTTAATACGAGAAGCAAATCGATGGAATCACGGTTTGAGTACATGTATTAAATGTTTTTGATTTCGAGTAATTATCTATTATCACATAAATTAAAGGGCTTAGAAAAAAGGTTTTTTATCACCGAAGTTAATCAAAAGCTAGTAGCTACTAGCTTGATTAGATGTGATAAAGGTGTTACTATTTATCTTGGTTTTACCCGTCAATGATATCAAGGAAGGAAAAATAAAACTGTTAACGAGTGATTTGGACGCACAAAGGGTTCCAGTTCTGTTTTTGGTTTTAAAGCCCTTCTTTAAATCTAACTTTATTTTTGTGTTAACCTTATAGCGACAACGGAAATAAATAATTTGTTAAAATTACACAGACAGCGGAGGTTTAGTAATTCCTTTTATTACGGAACTCTAAAAAACAAACAGTTTATTAAAATGCTGAATTGTCATAGTAACGAATGCAGAAACATTATTGGTATTCACAGATTAGAGAATAAAAGGCAGATAGAGTGTACCGAAGACTCGAGTGACGCTAACTACACGTACGTACACGTGCATCTGTGTGCGTGTTATAATAATAATAATAATAATTGTTTATTTCAGGTTATTTCAGTACCCATATTACAATTCAGTCATTTACATATACAATTTACTTAATAAAAATATACATTTACGTTATAGTTTATTTCTTTATTGGTGCACCCCTAACCAATGTTTATAAAAAATATTGTCCGGAGTAATCTGAGTTACAACCTGGATCAGCTTGTTATTACTGTTCCGCGTAGTTTCCCAGAAACTAGCAATTCGACCACGTAATACAGCATAAAAATCAGGAACCCTGGCCTCGGAAAACATAGTTGAGGCGCTACAATAATTTGGAAGCTGTAAAAGTAGACGAAAAGCGTTGTTGTATTGTACTCTGAGGATGTTATAAGACCTTTTAGTGTAGTTGGTCCAGAGCTGACTCGTATAAAAGCTTATACAATAAGCCTTATATAGTGTTATTTTGACATCCTCAGAGCACTTAGCAAAGCGACGCGCCAGCATGTTACATCGTACGGCCAGGGCCCTACGTTCACGCTCTAGATCCAGGTCATCACTCAGAGTATCCGTCAATACATGTCCCAGATATTTGAAGTGTTTTACAGTCCGAACCTGCACACCATTAAGAAACACCGGCGGAATCCTCTCCGGACCCTTTCCTGCTCGAAAAACTAAAAGTTCAGTCTTTTGTTCATTGTATTTCAATCCATGTTTACGAGCATAATTTTCGCAAATGGATATGAGTTGCCTTAGTCCTCTGATGGAGGGGCTAAGCAGCACCATGTCGTCTGCGTAGCTCAAGTTGTTGAAGGCTACACCGTTTATATGGCATCCGATCTTGGTGCCACTTAGCTCCTCAATCAGGTCATGTTCTGATGTTAATTGGAAGTCAAATAATGTTTAGTTACGTGTGAAAGGATAATTCATCTTTTTATTTTTGCTCTCGAGAACAACTTTTACATGATACAGACGGCATTTTTAAAGCCCTCGTGACATCTTACGTCAAACTAGACAAATATTTTTGTATTTGCTTTTCGGCGTCACTCGAGTTTTCGGTGCACTCCATCTTCCTCTAATCTGTGGTAAACGTATACTGCAAAAATATGTGTATACGTTCAGGACAATGTCACGTAAACCGTGTTAGGTGTGGTTCTAAAAATGAAGGATTGTACATACTTGGGTCTATCATCGACTGTGATGGAACGATTCCTGCCCACCACGCGGTCGATTTCCTCGTGTATCCTATCCTGCAATTCAGGCTGCAGCAAAAGCCGTTCCACCAGGAAAGACAGCGTCGTCTCCACAGCACTCGCCGTGGGGAAGGCGTAGTCCATGCATAGCAGGGCTAGCTGGTCCTCTGAAATGAATGAATGAATGAATGAACTCTTTATTGTGTGTTAAAACTTAAAAACTAAAAAAAAAATATGGTCATATAACACAAAAGGCGGTCTTATCGCTTAGAGCGATTTCTGCCAGACAACCTTTAGGAGAGGATAAGCTGCACAAAAAGAGGAAGAGATGTAATTATTTGCAAGGGAAAAGAATATAATATACATACAAATGAAATGAAATGTCAAAGTCAAAGTTAGTTTCAAAACCGGCCTCCTTCGAAACGCTTTTAGACTTATAGCTAGACGCTCGCTTCGAGCTAAACCTAGCATTGTATCAACACGTATATGGGGGGAGGAGGGGTAAAATAGACGATTTTTATATGATTGTAGCCAATTGTAATATCAAATGATAGGTATTTATACTAAACTAGCTTTTCGCCCGCGGCTTCGCTCGCGCGGACCCGGCAATTCGATTTTTTCTCACCTTTTAAACCTTCCCTAGACCTCCACGAATAATTCAAGACCAAGATAAGATAAATCCGTTCAGCCGTTCTCGAGTTTTAGCGAGACTAACGAATTAATTTTTATATATATAGATATAGTACTTTTTAAAGAATTTTAAATGCGGTTTATCATACATTACTGGTGACTCATCGCACCGCATCGTATTTTCTATACAAATAAAAAAATACGATGCATACAATACCGGCTTGTGGTCGCCTAGCTTTAAGGGCGTAAAAATATAAATTAAAATAATAACTTTTTGTCAAAAAATAGACCCGACTTCCTGGTGCAAAATCTTGTTAAATTGAAAATAGATAAAGGCACCGACTTTGTATAGATTGAAACTAAAATTTAGATGGGACCACACTGCCACTTTACTCTTTCGAGGCAAAAATAATTTTCCAAATCGGTCCACAAACGCCGGAGATATGCGGTAACATACATAAAAAAGTACGGTCGAATTGATCCTCCTCCTTTTTTTAAAGTCAGTTAATAAAGAAACCGATACATACAATACCGGCTTGTGGTCAGCTTTAAGGGCGTAAAAAGGAATATTGTTTTTTTTTTTATATAAAGGCAATCACATTTTTATACTTTCAATTCCACTATATTAACACTTTTTACAATAATGTTTTATTTATTTAAATACGACCGGTTTCGTACATCATAGTCAGGTAGTTAAAATTAAATAAAAAAAAATTATATTGGTTACCTGAATATGTACTTTTATTGCTATTCCTCTGTTCTTCCTTCATCTTCGTCACATAGGCGTCGAGGAAGTGACGCTCGTGCGATTCGTCATGTGTTTCAATAACATCGTTTATGAGTCTCTGAAAATCAATTTTGTGAAAAAAATAAACCTATTTATTTATTTATTAATCTTTTTATCTATTTTAACTGTTTATTGTGCGATTTTACAAAATTGAAAAGATTTCATATTATGTAAAATACAGACATCTTAAATATTTTCAACTAAATTTATTATAATTTAAAATGTCATGATTTCAATGTTCGTCGACTATGAAGAGATAGACTATGAAGAGAGTCAAAAGCATCTTTTCACGGTGTTTTGTATGCATATAACATATCTATACATTATAATATACCATCCATATAAAATAAAATAATATTACCTCAAAGAACCTTAATAAAGCATCGTTGCCCCTCCTCATGTCCTTGTACCCAGTGAGTCCTGGGAAGAAGTTCTTCATCCAGGGTGTGATCACCAGAGACGCGCCCAGGTCGTTGGAGCTACTCTGGAACACCACGGCCTTCCTGGACAACTCCCAAAGCTCAGGGTATTTCTCCCGGGGCAGCGTGGACCGAACGAAAACGTGGAGTAATCCGTTGAGGAACGGGGCGGCAAAAAAGTATGGAAGTTGAATGAGGTTCCCATTGACGACACTCTGAAATGTTACCATAAATTGGTTACTCTACTATTTTGATGGAACTAAATATTCTGGGATATTCACGTCTAGCTTTATACCGCCAAAAATAAAGCTAAGATTGAAAGGTTTCGGGTATTTTTTTACGGCCGTTTTCAATAATGTATCAAAGATTATTGATAGATTGTAATCTCAGATTAAATGACATTTGATTGTCAAAAGTCATACAAAGGCTATCCGTCGACAGCGTATTGAAATCAAAGTAAGTGCAAATAGATAGATTTGTCTGACTTTAGTAAGCAAAACAGCGGATAGATAGAATATTGAAAACGGCCGTTAATAAACCCGTTTTACGAATAACCAATGCACACAGGCTTTGCTTGGTTTGAGACTAAATGGCGTTGTGTTAAAAGTTCGACAATATTTATTAAGCTTTGCTTAGTTGCTAGATGGCGTTGTGTTAAATGTCCGACAATATTTATTATTATTATTAAACAAATAACAAAAGTATGGAAGTCCTAAAAGCGAAAGTGGGGATATGGGTGAAAAAGATGTGGTTAGATTTTTTTGTCGGTCCGTATGTTTGTGCGCGCTTCGCATTAAAACTGCTGATATTAAAAAAATATAATTTAATCTTAAATAAAAAGTCAAATATTTCAAATCTAATCATTTTTTTTATTTATATCAAAAATATAAAAATAGGCAGATTATGGAATAAAAATGCTTTTAAAAAAATATACGCGGTTTATTATACATTATTTTAATTTATTATTTAACCCGACGCCGACGTTTCAAACACTTTACAGCGAGCGTGATGACGGGTGACCCGTTTTCCCATGTTTCCATTTTTTTCATTTTTATTCAATACTATCTGCTCCCATAGTATAATGTTATATACATAGCCTATGTCACTTGTGAATAATGTAGCTTTCGAATGGTGAAAGAATTTTTAAAATCGTTCCAGTAATTTTTGAGCAGTTTCATTACAATCAAACAAACAGTTTTCCTCCTTATATATCCTGATGTTAAGTGACCGATCGCAGCCCATAAACATCCACAGCAGCAAGGCATCTGCGACAGAGATGCCTTGCCAGCTTTGTCGTCGATTAATGATGAGAAATTGGGAGAGGAGTAGAACAGGATGGGAGAGGAATGGGATGGGTATACAGGCCTTCGGGCCCCCGCTCACCGTACGAAACACAGTGCAATACTGCTTCACACCGAGCTTTGCTGGGTTATCTGTTGTTAAGGTCAGTTTTGAAATAGATAGCAAACTACACAAACAATATCATTTAAGTATAAGAAATAGAGTCTTACGCAAATTAGATATTATTTTAATAATAATTAACTAGCTACTGGCCCTGAATACAATCAACAATAACAATATAATTTATTAAAATATATTTTATTTCTTTTTACGAACTCTACAGTTTACTGTTTGTAAACATTTAAATAAATGAATAAAAACTTTATTGTCACAAAAAGAAAGATTACATTTATGAAAAGATATGTGAGAGGGCTACCCGAAGGCGCAAAACAAATAGAAAAAAAAAATAAAATGATATAAACTAAAATAAAATTATATACATATATGTTTGAGTGTATGTGAGGGGTTGTTAGAATTGTGGTTAACATAAATCGATGCGTTTTAGTCGGTGCAAGTCCGACATAACCCAGTCAGTTTCCCAGACGGCCGGGTATGCGAAGGCATATCCCCTCATAAAAAAAGGCTACATAAATTTTCAAAATGGCGATTGATTTCTTTCATAGATAATTATAAATAAAGCTTGATATTGAATAACTTTAGTTCGGATATTTAACCCGATTGGCGCAGTACAGCAATGGTCTATTACGCCGGAGGGTGTGGGTTCGATCCCCACGAGCAGAAAATTATGATGTGATTATCACTGTAATTTTCTACTGTCTGGGTGTTAATTTATCTAGTATGTATGTATTTACAAAAAAAAAACATGTTTAAGTATGCCTATCAGTTATCTAGTATCCATAGTACAAGCTTTGCTTACTTTTATTTAAAAAAATGACTATTCATAAGTACTTTGTAAAAAGCTTACATGAATAAAAATATTTTCTATTCTATTCTATTCTATCCTAGTTCGCAACTAGATGGCGTTGTGTTAAATGTCCAGGAATATTTATATACCTTTTCATCATCATGCTTGGTGCCATTGACGATCATGTCCACCATCTCCTTAGTATCGTGAATAATGGCTGCTTCCAGGGTTTCGTCGCGGCGGCCGAAGCCCGAGTCTCTCATATACCGCAGTGAATACCGCCGCTGTACGTGCCAGAAGTAACCATCCGTGAAGAAAATGCCTGGAATTAACAATTTTTTATTTATTTTTTCATTTTATGCTATAGCAGGCAAGCGGAGCATGCGCTTCACCTGATGTTAAGTGACTGACCGCAGCCCATGAACATCTACGACAAAGTGCAGATGCCTTGCCAGCTCGAGGGTAGGGAATAAGGAGAGGATTGATGATAGG
>LQNK01001422.1:0-17771 GCA_001586405.1 Phoebis sennae
GTTTCGATTAATTATGATTAATTATATGACAGCCTTCCGTTACTTTAAACCCTCTTTACTTTATATTTTAGGATAATGTTGCATAGTATAAGGCGGTAATGCTGTTTTATTTTGTGGTGTTTTTTAAAGAATTAATGCAAGGTTAGTAGCAAAAAGCCGACTTTTAACAGATTTAGATTGCCTAATGCATCCAAGTCGGATTGCTCTGAATCGGGGTTGTTCAGACTTCCAAAAGTTTTAGAATGCTCTTCAATATTCACAAAATGGATTTTTTATCAGTACTTTCCGGTGATTTTTTACCGGTAGTTTTTGAAATAAGCGCGTTCAAACAAACAAACAAACTCTTCAGCTTTATCATATTAGTATAGACTAAGTAAAAATCATTAAAAAGTAATTTATTGTCTTAACCTATTTGATACAGTTATGTTTGTGGCCCTGGCTCTCTAGATAGATCAATACTTGTGTTAAGACGGCCAAATTCTTCACAATATGTGAGTCGATGGTAAAACGATACAAATTAAATTTTATTATTATCTTTATTACAAATACTGCAAAAAAACCGCAAACTTAGAAGTCAATACGAAAAAAAATACATACAAAAATATCTCATCAAATTAATTTCACATTTAGTTCTTAAAAACATAAACGTTTTAAGCTTTAAATACATGTCATTAAGGCGATATTTACGACCAAAATAATTGAACAAGATGTAGATTTAAAGCTAACGTTAGTTGAAATATTTATAACGTCTTTGATCGTTTAACGTTTAATTGAAACACTTTTAAATTTTTAAATGTACGTTTTCATTTAGTGGTATTTTATTTCAAGTTTTATATTAAAACTTGAATGTTATTTATTCATGTTTTATTGGGAGTATAATAAAAAAATAGTTTTAAAGATATTCTTGAGTTTAATAAGCATCAATAAATTTCGATACATTAAATATGATAAATTAAAAAAAGTAGAAAATGCCTTGTGCCTTTACCTTTTTTCAATTTAACAAGATTTTACATCAAATTTGAATAGATTTTAACACAATGAAATACACTCTGACATTCTACTGTTTCGAATGCAATAACTTACATCAAAAAAGGGTCAAATTATAATAAAGTCTTAAAGTAATGGAATTTTATCCTATTAATATTATAAATGCCGTGCCGAGCCGTGATTCTTAAGAGCATTTAACGATTCCGCGCGCTATTTGACTCAAAAACTGCACTTTTAAAAGGTCTAAATAACAATATACACACATTTGGACTCCTGGTCTCTTCCTCTCGTAACTTAATTAAACAATATGTAATTGTTAAAAATAATACTATACATCCAACAGTTTAAACCAATAGAAACCAAAACTAGGCGTTGATAACAAATCACAGCTAGCCATAGCGACTATTAGCAAAGTGAGAGTAGCTAGGTCGTGACGTCAATAGGATATATATAGATAGAGCACTGAGCAATGTGCCCAGATACTGGACGCACTTACAGTTGAGGACTTTGATGATAGCTAACAATACAGATTCTTAGAACATGAAATTACAAAATACTGTCAACAATATTATGTACAATGAAGTGTCCGACAATATAATCGACAAAGGAGGCATGCATAATTAATTAAACACGAAGCTCTTGATAGTGGATAAATAGTCTTGTCTGAAACCAATAGTTTACTTACGCAAACGATTTTGCGTGGAGCAAAATAATAATAAAATACAGATGATATTTCTTTACAAGTTTAGGACAATGATGCAATTTACTTAATGGATAGTTTTATTCAATTCCATTTTTGTAAGTTCAGCGTGCAGAGTGTAGACGAATCAGTTTTACTTATATAATATTATCGTAAATATATTATATACATGGAATAATAACAGATAAAGTATTCGGTTGAAATTAAAATTTATCCAAGGCGAATATTTTAGAGCTTAACATTTAACAAAAAATATCAGACGCATAATATTTGAAATCAAACAAACCAAGTACACCTCTTACTGAATACCTATGGCATGAAAAACACACGCAAAGACAACAAACATGGCATGGATGAGAAAACCAAACAGGAGCAACATGAATTCCATGACATTGAAATTTACAGATACTTGCTGAAGCACAAAACAAGAGTTTCTAAAGCTTGAAACTTTTTTCCTAAGCACAGTGTCACAGTCAAAGGACCATAAGTTACTTACCGATATTCTATCAGAAAACTTGACATCGACAAAATGCGTCAGCGACAGGGCTGCCATTAATTATAAATTTTTTTGCCATTAATTAAATTAATTTTTATTTATCACATTTTAGTGGCCTGTGAAGGGTAATCACATCATCTAGTCACAATTCAGTTGATATATACGTCATTAAACTACCGTTGATTTTCGAGGAGTTCCCTGGAATATCTTCCACATGGATGATCAGACTTCAACCAAATTTTTATGGGACCACACTGGAGCTCTACTCTTTTGAATGCAAAAATAATTTTCTAAATCGGTCCATAAACGCCGGAGATATGCGGTAACATACATACAAAAAAACGGTCGAATTGATTACCTCCTCCTTTTTTGAAAGTCGGTTAAAAAGAAGAAGAAGAGTTTCTGAACAAATATCTAAAATGTGTCATATTTCTGCCCTAACAGTTCATTACAACAATTAATAACATCCGTTACAAATAAAAGATATTAAACTACAAATTACAAACGACAGTTAAAATTAAACTGCTTAGATCAAAGATTTTAAACCAAGCGAATACGGGTAATAAAATGGGGTAAAAACGAAAATGCAATCTCGACGAATAAAGCTGTGGAGTGGTGTTGCTTATTATTTTTTGTTTTACCGTGACCTGCTTTCGAATTACAGACAATTAAAATAAAGGATAGAATTGCAGGTGTTTTCAAATGAGATAAAACTCCTTTGTGTGGGTTTTGATATTTTTAAAGGCGTTTGAAACTTTTGTACACCCTTTCCGTTTATTTTGTTTCATTTGGTTGGAATATGATTTTTGTAATATTTGAGATGAAATTATTTAACTTGCCTTTAAAATATGAAATATAAAGTAATATCGTTTTTAATAATATTATAGGTACGAAAGAAAACCACATAACCGATTTGGTTGAAATTTTGCTCAAAAATAGTTTGAAACCCTAGTGTTATAACCTTCAATTTATTTTATTGTTTTTATTAGTGATTAATATGAATTTTTGTATCATTATTATACTTTATTAAAAAAATATATATCAATTCTGGTTGAAGCAATCATGCTTCAACCAGAATTCATATCAATGCAAGCTTGAATTTTGCATTGAATAAATGATTTCTTATTTTCCATTCAACTTATTTAATTACTATTAGTTAATTCCATACTATAAATATTTGATAATGAAATTATTGATAAAAAATTGCTTATATAAATAAACTCTAATAAAATAAATGACTAAACAATGCGACTCCATAGTTTTTCAGTTAATATAGTCGTTATTTATAATACAGCCAGATGTCCGTCGCTTACTGGAACTCGCATGCAAGAGTGCAAGATAATCGATCAGATATAAATTACAAATCTAAACCTTCTGAGAAACATACCTATCGTATTTATAAGATACAGAGTTGTTTTGTTTAATTATATAACTTATCGATATATTTTTTTTAATGAAGTAAAACTTAAAATTTCTATCATCATAAAAATACTGTAATTAATCGGACCGATGGAAACTGTATACTGTCTATCCACATATTTCCTATTCCTTAATATAGATTGATAATTTTATTTGTTATGCATATTGCTAGTTAAATTAAACCTAAGTTATTAAAGTTTTTATCAACAATAACACTATTAAATGTCTTATGGTTATAATCTTTTAGTTTATGGGCGGCGGTGATGACTTAGCATATGATGACCAGGTTACTGCTTTACTTGCTCTGCTATAAAAAAGATCTCATAATTTACTAAAGATGCATTTCAATTCAAAACCTAAACCATATGTAAAAATATTACTCTTCAACTTTCCTGTTGTCTTGTGGAACCCTCGCTAAAAAGAATTAAATTGCATTAAATGAATAAACACCTCTCCACGCCTTCCTGTTCCTAGAAGACGTATATTAATGTGGACAGATGTCCACGTATTGCGGAACTTCGAAGCATCCAAGTAAGATCAACCGCTTGTACTTCCTGAAGGGTTTTCTAGGAATTTCTTTTCTTGACTGTTTTTTAAGAATTAAAAATTTAAAATAAGATTTCCAGGGAGTTTGAAATCAAACATTAATAAGTTAAATAATAAATTATACTTTTAAAGTCCCTCAGTTTGCATGACCAAGTGCAAAAGGGTGCCGCACTTACTATATTTTTATCACACTTAGTCTGCGCTATGAAAGTTTGCCTACTAATATTAATTTTAAGCTAAAATAAAAACAAGTCTACAAATACTGCTCCATATCTTTTTGTTCCCCAGTGGACGTATATTAATGTGCACAGATGTCCACATATCGCGGAACTCCGCAGCATCCGAGCGAGATCAACCGCTTGTTACTTCCTGTTAGAGTTTCTGGAAACTTCTTATCTCTATGCTATTGTCATACTAGCAATTTAAAATAGGATTTCAAGGTACTTAAAAATCAAACATTATTATACAAACCATTCTTGTTTCACAGCAGCATGAACTAGCAACAATGTGCTATCTTCTTTATTATAATTTTTCTTTGCTTCGCCATAGTTTGCCTGCTATTTTAATTCCAACCTTAAATAAAAAAAATATTAATGCCGCTCCATATCTTTTTGTTCCCCAGTGGACGTATATTAATGTGCACAGATGTCCACATATCGCGGAACTCCGCAGCATCCGAGCGAGATCAACCGCTTGTAACTTCCTGATAGAGTTTCTGGAAACTTCTTATCTTTATGATATTGTCATACTAAATTTAAATAAAATTTCGAAATCAAACATTATATAAACCATTCTTGTTTCACACCTTGCATGAACTAGCAATAATGTGCTATCTTTTTTAATATAATAATTCTGTGCTTCGCCATAGTTTGCCTGCTATTTTAATTCCAACCTTAAATAAAAAAAATATTAATGCCGCTCCATATCTTTTTGTTCCCCAGTGGACGTATATTAATGTGCACAGATGTCCACATATCGCGGAACTCCGCAGCATCCGGGCGAGATCAACCGCTTGTAACTTCCTGATGGGTTTCTAGAAACTTCTTATCTCTATGCTATTGTCATACTAGCAAGTTAAAGTAGCAAAATAGGATTTCAAGGGACTTAAAAATTAAACATTATTCTACAAACCATTCTTGTTTCAAAGCTTGCGTGAACTAGCAAAAAGGTGCTATCTTCTTTATTATAATTATTCTGTGCTTCGCCATAGTTTACCTGCTATTTTAATTCCAACCTTAAACAAAAAAAAATATATTAACATTAATATAATAATTCTATGCTTCGTCATACTTTGCCTGCTATTTTAATTCCAACCTTAAATAAAAAAAATATTAACAATACTGCTCCATATCTTTTTGTTCCCCAGTGGACGTATATTAATGTGCACAGATGTCCACATATCGCGGAACTCCGCAGCATCCGAGCGAGATCAACCGCTTGTAACTTCCTGATGGGTTTCTAGAAACTTCTTATCTCTATGCTATTGTCATACTAGCAATTTAAAATAGGATTTCAAGGGTCTTAAAAATCAAACATTATTATACAAACCATTCTTGTTTCACAGCTTGCACGAACTATCAAAAAGGTGCTATTTTCTTTATTATAATTATTCTTTGCTTCGCCATAGTTTGCCTGCTATTTTAATTCCAACCTTAAATAAAAAAAAATTAACAATGCTGCTCCATATCTTTTTGTTCCCCAGTGGACGTATATTAATGTGCACAGATGTCCACATATCGCGGAACTCCGCAGCATCCGAGCGAGATCAACCGCTTGTAACTTCCTGATGGGTTTCTGGAAACTTCTTATCTTGGCTGCTATTTTCCAATTATGAAGTTTACAGAATATCAGTGTTTATAGAGGAATATCGTCTAGAAGACGAACAATAAAATTAAATATATGAATTAAAACACTAGATAAATTAAACGATTGTGGCTTATTAGATATGTTAAAAATTTAATAATGACAAAACCATTTCAATTGCGCGATACAGCGAATACATAATTATAGACACTAGAATGGCAACTCACTGCTTTTTAACTCTGTGTAGACCGACAGTTTCGGACCGATTCGGAGGACCTTCATGAGGGGAAGTGAGATCTATTAGCGGTCACGTCTCTCCACGCACGAAACTGTCGGTCTAAACTGAGTTAAAAAGGAGTGAGTATAAACCTTCATAAAACAACTAACTTGAATAATGGTTACCATTTTTAGTGTCCATAATTTTTGAATTGCCAATGCCTCGTTTATTCGAAAAATATTTATCCATTCAAGAACACAAGATGATCTATAGCCCTTAAAATATTTAATTACACCACTAAATTGTCAAAGAACATAGCACACAATAACAACATGGGAACTACTGAAGTTTTAGAGCGAAACTTCTCGAACTACCCGACACGGGGCTAAGAAACTATTCGTATGTAACTATCGAATATACCGCTCATTGATAATGTAGGGAAATGTTCTAAATTTAGAAATAGCTATAGGTGAGCCATATTGAAATTTCTAATAAGCGAATTCAAATTTGATGACAATGGATTTAAAAAAATATGAAATATGGTCGGTTTGACGACCCGGTTGGCGCAGTGGTTCAGCAATGGTCTATTGCGCCGCAGGGTGTGGGTTCCATCCCCACGAGCAGAAAATTATGATGTGATGAACATTGTAATTTTCTACTGTCTGGGTGTTAATTTATCTATAGTATGTATGTATTTACAAAAAAAAAGTATGTGTAAGTATGTCTATCAGTTACCTAGTACCCATAGTACAAGCTTTGCTTAGTTTGGGACTAGATGGCGTTGTGTTAAATGTCCGTGAATATTTATTTATTATTATATTTAATAAAAGACTATTTCACACTATTCCCACATTAATTATTAAGCCTCTATTTACAATCTTATATGTTACATTTCATCTTATAACTACTTTAACTTATTTCATGAAAGCAACTACATATTATGACTGTTATATATTATACTGGTTTCGTGATTGTCTTGCCCTTCGACATAGACCCACATTTCTTAATAAACTTTATTTCACTTACAAACAGTAATGTATCTGATGATGATTTTTCAAAACTGGTTGTAAATTAAAAAGAGACCACAAATAGCGCGCTCGAGTAATGCATACATAATATGTATGACGTATGTACGTACATATTATACACTATTAACCGACTCGGACTACTTCGGACCACTGAGCGCGAATGTCATCTGTTTGACACACTTTTGTGTATGTGTGCGTAGTTATAAAAAAAAAAAAACATACGAGTTTGACTTCTCTACCTATTTATCTCTAACTTGTCCATAGCAAATTCGAAGTTAAAAATCTATATTCTGAACAAAGAGTTTCAATGAATAATAACAAAAAATCGTTTTGTATTCGACTCACAAGTGAATTCGACGTAGATTAATTGTCAATACGTGATACATTGCCTGAGTTTTCTCGACGCCTTACTTTTTATAAGTTTTTTATTTATTTCTTAAGAAAATGTACAGACATCCAAGAGTAGAATATACAATTCTATTCATCTTAAAGCAATTTGAAACTACACATTTCAACAATATTCATATATTACTCAATTTTGACATAACATTATCGAATAGTTTATCTTCATCGGTGTTTATGAACGTCTATTACTTTTGCACTGTATCTTTTCCCCCATCATATCGTTAGCTTTAAGCTTTGGTGCGAAATAAAGCATTTATTCATTCATTCATTCATACTACACGGGAAACTTCTAGGGAAGAACCGACTCCCATTAATAAGGCTGAATTCAGATTAGTACTTATGAGCAACAGTGTCACATACTAAATAACAATAGGTCAAGCTATCGATGTTTTTTTATCTACAAATACACCTTTTGCACAACAAATGAAAAAACACATAATATTATTTTATTACCTACCCTAAAAGGGGTAACAAAAACCTCCAACAAACTCCTACTGAATAACATTTAAAATTGAAATTATTATAATATCAGCAAAGCCATCTAAACAGGTTTTACCCGATGCTCGTATCAAATTTTCTTATTTCCTCTGGGAATGCCTTCAGGCAAATTTTCGGTAAAAGTTCACGATTTACTGGGAAAACTTCGTCATACTTTATATTGGGTTACTCGCATGAATTTTAATACGTTTTGACTTCAATTAAAACGTGAAATGGACTGTTATGTATGTCATGTTTATTGTTGATTTTTTTTCTATGAAATAGCAGGCAAGCAAGCGGAGCATGCGGTTAACCTGATGTTAAATGACTCAGCGCAACCCATGAACATTTACAACATCAAAGTGTCGCAGATGTCTTGCCGGCCTGAAGGAAGGGAAGGGAATAAGGAGAGAATTAATTTTGGGAAATTCGGAGAGGAGTAGAACAGTGTAGATTGTAATTGAATAAATATGCATGCCTAGATGCCTACGTAATGACAGTAACATCAATGTACCAACTGTTCAATTGTATTCATTTTGTGCAAATGTTCAAATTAAGACTTCATTGTCTACTTTATTTTATGTCAACATCTTTTGTACTGCGTAAAATGTAAATATACTATGTTTAAACCTACTTTTGTTTTTCTATGGAAGACCGACACTATTATCTATTCGTTATATGTGTGTCTGTGGAGGAGGGTATTATTCCTCCAACGAAAAGGGAGGATCCTCGACCAGTCCGAAGCACAGGACTGGCCGGCCGTTAAGCCCCAAGGATTGATGTTTGGAAGTGGTATATATGCTTAGCGGCGAAAACATTTCAACATCGCGATTTAGGAATTGCGACGTCACGTGACGCCACATGTCCACCACAAACATCCATTATACATAAACCATTAATTTACTTTTTGCACATTTTAAATTTGACAACATAAATAAACCAGTTTATTTTCCTTCCCTTTCATTACAAAATAAAAAGAAATTTTATTGTATATTTTACTTTGCGTTTACCGTGAAAACACGAAAGTAAAGACGCGATTGAATCGTTTCTTTCAAAATTCGCATAAAAGCCTTGGGATCGTTCGGAAAAACAACATTGTTCATTTCTAAACAGTTAGCGAAGAAGGAAAACATTTATATCTGAGTGTTTTCAAGAATTTTATTGCTAAAGTATTCCCAATCCGACCGAGGAACATTAACTAAATCTGCGAGGACAAGGATTGATTCACGTTATAAATGATTTTAGGGTTATACTAGCTTATGCCCGTGAATTCGCTCGATTACAATTCTGAGTCATTGCAGTAGTATATGTATAAGAAATTTTATCGAAATCCGTTAAGTAGTTGCACTGTGATTCACACATTAACATCGAAACTTTCCGTCATCATCCTACTAAAATAATAGATACGAATGTTTGTGAGTGTGTGTGTTTGTTACTCTTTCACGCAAAAACTACAAAAGCGATTGTCATGAAACTTGATACACACCCTATACATCCTATAAAGGTTAACTCCGGAATTTCCACGGGATCAGAAGTTACGCGGGTGAAACCGAGGGTCGCGTCTAGTTTATAATATAAGTAGGATTCAGTGATATAAATGTATGATCTCTACCTACAGAACACTCCTTTTCACTCCTGTAAATGACAACCACATACTATTTCATAGTATCGGTTTCTATTGTATTTCCTATGTACTATTATGTTGATCGTATTAGAAATGTACTGATCCTATACAATTGGCCAATAACTTATCAGTTGATCACAAATCGCAGCTAGTTATATTTCCAAACGAAGGATAGCTGGGTCGTGACGTCAATAAGACATCCGAACACCATGGCGGAACTATTACTAATGAATACAAATACTTCTTCTTCTTTTGTTCCTGGCCCTCCTGTCACAGACGGAATTTGCCATTGTCAAGTTTTCACACAGAACATCAGTGAATGGAATATAGTCTGTTACTTTCGATACTCTGTGCTTTGGAGAAAACGAGGATACATGACGCATAGATAAGAGAAATGCAGCTATCTTTGATATTTTAAACTTTGACAGTTTACAAGTGATATCTGAAAGCAAAGATAACAAACTAAACTCGTTACAACATGTAAAATATCTAATGCATTTAATAATTAAAATATTAAAATAACTATAAAGAAATATTACTAACTGCTTTCCTTCTCACAACAAACGGTATCTCTCAACGTTCATAAATTGTCAGGTCCACTTTCTCCAAGGATCCTTTACGCTCTTGGTAACACAGAATTTAAACCGACACTTACATTTTAAGACATCAAGGCTCTACGTTAAGCTAGATCAAGTCTACGCTAAATAAAACGTCCAGGCTACGTTTTATACTTTTAAGGCCTTAGGCCCCTTTTAGCTGTGGTGCAAGTTATGAAAATATTTTTTAATGACCTTTTTTCGCTTCTTGATGCGAATAATGTATATGATAAGTAAACGACTGAATGAATTGATTAGGTTACATAAAAATTACGTGAAAATAGGTAAAATTCAGCTTTATTTAACCAATACTCAAAATAAGGGTAAATTAAAAAGTCATGTATGAAAGCTCAACCTCATTTTGAAAAAGATATCTATTGAAACATAGGGCTTAGAGGAGAATTTTTTCCGCTCCATATTAATACCTGTTATAGAACCTCCGTCTTTATTTGAAGTTGGGTAAAAAGTTTGCTTTATATTTTTACGGCTAATGCCCTTAACAATAATATTCAATGTATAAAGACGGCTTCTGTTCTGATTATAATCTATATTTTCTATTGTCACCTCTTGTAAATAAATTTTATAAGATAACACAAAGTAAGAATTTAGAAATAAATTTCTAGGCTAATGCAATGAACAAGGTTTATCTTAATTGATATGTTCATATGTCAGATTCAAAATATACTGAACTGAATAGTTAAGAAGCTTTCTTGCTTCAAACGTAATATTTCTGCGAATTCGAAGCGAAGGCAATACAGTAATATGAAGTTCTTCGAAAATTCCACACACGTAGATTAGTCTTTGCACTTGTATATACCTACCTTTCTGTTAGCTTATTTCAACTCATTTAGATATAATCGGAATCGAAATTATATTTGAGTTTAGTATTATGTAAACACTATGTTTACATTGGGTTAATAAATGTTGATAAAATCTCACAGTTCATTACGAGTTCATTTTAGGTAAGTATGTATAATTATAAATTAATTTATTCGGTCCATAATTGGCGGAGATATGCGGTCACATGCATAAAAATTACGGTTGAATTAAAAAGCTCCTTCTTTTTTTGAAACCCAGTTAATAATTAGATTTAATCCCTGTGCGTTCACGCACACTGTGAGAACTCACACTATTATACCTATATATTTGAGTCCTTATAGACCGGTAAGTCGCTTTGAAGTCGATTAAGGTCTTAAATAATAATAAAATCCTTTATTTGGC
Organism: Phoebis sennae; assembly: GCA_001586405.1. Taxonomy (NCBI): domain Eukaryota; kingdom Metazoa; phylum Arthropoda; class Insecta; order Lepidoptera; family Pieridae; genus Phoebis; species Phoebis sennae. Next base: position 11,520 of record LQNK01001422.1, read on the forward strand.
ATCATATATGCATACAAAAATAAATAAAACACTTTTCACTCTTCCGTAACATGATGCCAAAAACAACTTGCCATCAGCACAAAAACTGCAACGCATCTGGTGCTGCAGCGCTGGTTTTCGGACAAGACGTGTTTAAGTTTGTTCGTTTGTTCGTAGAAATAAAGACTAAGGTCTTAAAGAAACTCATACTATTGCTTGTGAATACGAGTGTTAGACAAACCGCTTTCCCTCACAACTTATAGCAAACCTTTAAAATTATTTTGTTATGTCTCAAAACTTCTGAAGAATTCGTGTCTTATCCCCGTTAGAAACACTTGCAGAGAAATTTTAAACTTTCGAGAAATAGGATTGTTCTTTGTTGTTCTTTAAAAACTTGCCGAGTTTATTCCTTAGGAGTATTTAGTTGTTATTGTTATATACAATCGGCATAAGCGATGCATTCCGGTTAGAAGTTTATTTTTGTTAGAAATTGCAAAAACAAACTGACCAAGTTTATGAATTTTGTTGTACCGGTTTTATTTACATTGACAAAACTATAGGGATTTTAACTAACTGGGAACTAGAAAAATATGTTATTTTTGTCATCTATTAGTTTCTACCTCATTTTTAAAAATTGGCTCTCTGTGTAAATTTCGGTCATGGTGCCCAATCTTTGTAGAGACTAGCCTGCTGTACAGGAGATATTAAAGAACATAGGTACACTCTCCAGTCCTTTACAAATTATATGATATATAGCGCCTTCTTGGTCTAGTGGTTCCATTTTTGACTACGGATCGAGGGGTTATTGAGATTTTTATCAAAAAGCCTCAATAGCAGCCCTAAGTTTAGAAGTTGGCGGTGTTGGAACATGGACGAGCCTCGGAGAACACGTAAATCCGTCGGTCCTGCGCCTGATCTCTCATCGGTCCTGTCGGTATACCTGTACCATAGTGTACCTGAGTTAACGCATATTATACTATTGCACTTATATTATCTCCTGGGTATATAGCTGATCTCTGTTATGATGGGCCACCATGATCGATATCAATCGGGAAGGCATTATTGTATATATGTGAAGTTACTTCACGTCGATACAATAATAAAATTTGTTGAAGAAACTACAAATAAGAAAAATTTGTTGTCTTTATTCAAAGTATTGAAGTTATTTATTTACCTTATAAATCGCAAATCACATTTCATGAATCTTCCATACACAAATCATTTACAATTTTATTACACAGATGCAAGCGCGATAAAATATTGAGTATACCTATCTTTTATCGAAATCCAATCATAAAACGGCTATATAATTTACGATATATAAAAAACATCGCCAGTATTAAACTTGATTTTTGCTGAGGCAAGGCGGTGTTCCCTATTTCCAAGTGAAATTTACATTTTACGAAGATTGTATCGAGTGAAAATCACTTAAAGGTAACGACACAATGGGCTAGAAAAAGTGGAAAAAGTAATTATTTATTTGATGCACCAATAATAGTTCAATTTATCCATACAGTTACATTAATACTTTGTTTAAAACTGAATTAACTAAATTAAATTAAATTAATTAATACATCGCATATAATTTACATACAAATAAAGTTTTAATTCATTCAAAGTCAAAATTTGTCATTCACTTAAAAACATTATTTAAAAATGTAGTTTTTATACATATAATAAAACAGTAACCATTCTATTTGTGTACATTGAATATTTATTAAAAAAAGTATGATGAGGCCTTGCGCGAGTAAAAATCTTAATCCTGTTTCATTACATAAAATTATTGAACATCGAATTAAAATATTTAAACATTAAAAAATTCGACGTTACCAAACACGTTCAAATAGAACCCTTTTTGGGAAATAGTTTAAAAAATCTGGTTAAGTTTACAGTATTGTTACGGAGCAATATTTGTTATGTTAAATTTTTTTTATTATCTATTTCAATCGCAGTGTGGCACCACCTTTACCCTGTAATGACTTTTCAAGAGCAACTGGTTCAGCATGTATTATGTATCCACAACATTCTATAACTATCTTTTAGATATTCTATGATCTTTTATATAAACTTAGGTGTTCATTGTCAGACGGTGTCAAGGTTCCGACAAAAGTATAAAAAACTTATACTGAATCGAAAAATACAACATTTTTCTGTTAGTATAATATGTTATGTAAAACTATTGCTCTGAGTATAATATGTTTGATTAATGTTTCTTTTTATTTCTTATCACAAATCATTATATCTTTACCACATTTATTATTTCAATAAATAATGTATGTATTCACGCCTGACACTTAAAATATCAATTGTATGTGCCACTGATAATAACCAGTGTTGTGGCTTTAATGCCACAAATATCCTGAGTGGTACTCCCTTCTGAACACACCGCAACCCGGTGGGGGTTGCGGTGTGAATAATAATAAATGAAAATAGAAATTTAATTATTTGAAGAGTATTATAAAAAAAATATAATTCATTCATTTATACATTATATGAACTGCTATTGCAATTTATTGTGAACTTCTAGTTTAAGGTTTGTTGATTTTAATTGTGAGAATAAATAAATTATTAATTAAAAAAATATTAATTACAACGCGAGGTCTTGCTCAGAGCGAGCCGCTAGTTATTTGGTATCTTACCATGTTCCGACTATAATAGTTAGTGCCTATGTTATGTTATGACATTAACAAAAAATATTCCGTTATCAAACAAACTGTCGCATTTCCTGTATTCACGTTCGTCTAACAAATACTGTGCAATAAAACTATAACTTTGTTAATTCTATAACTTTATACGTTCTGTCCAAGTGAAATTTCGGCCACGTCTCATTAGAATGTCCAATTAGACTTGTAATATCAAGCGTATGAGAAAACACCCACCTGGCATGGTGCAAGCGTTTCCCAGTTGGTTTAGGTATCCAAAACGACCTTTGTCACAGATAATCCGCTCTGTTTCATGTATGAATCGTTCCGTAGGTAAACGATTATTATACGTTCATTGACACCGAATTGATGTCTTCTTGGACTATATTTTTTGTTTATTTACACAAACATCAAAACTTTTACATTTTTAATATTAGTAAGATCCTTATTCATAAATGATTAACACTAAAGAACGTAAAAAACTTTTAAAACTATCATTCAAATGCACTAAAAAGAAGAAAATTAACTTTAAAACCAATAAATTTAGCACATATATTACACAATTTATTAAACGATTTAAAATCTTGTCGCGAGATATGTACATTTTTCATACAATCGCTTGCAATGAAATGTCTATCAAGCAATTTTAGGTAAGGCAATGGCAAATCTATCGTCAAGTTTTTAAGTCTATACTAATATTATCAAGGATCCCATTTAGGCCCACTCTTTTTCGTTGTGTATATAAACGACCTTGCATCACGATTAAAATGTAATAGTCTTATGTATGCAGATGACTTAAAAATATTTCAAGTTATTAAAAGTGACGAGGATGTAGCATTACTTCAAAATGATCTTAATACCGTTGAGAATTGGTGTGTTGAGAATTACATGCAATTGAATGTCTCAAAATGCTGTGTTATATCCTTTTCAAATAAAAAAAATACCAAACTCTACAGCTATAGTGTTCAAAACCATATACTCTCCAGAAACTCTGTAATCAAGGATCTGGGTGTACACTTTGACAATAAACTAACATTCAAACCTCACTATGATATTGTCTCTCAAAAAGCACACAAAATGCTAGGCTTCATGCTCCGCGTCACTAAGCACTTTAACAAACCTCAAAGCTTAATTCATCTTTATCGCAGTCTAGTGCGTAGTCAGGTTGAGTATGCATCACTGGTGTGGGCCCCGTATTATAATGTACACGTGGAAAGTTTGGAACGGGTGCAGAAATGTGGGTTACGGGCTATTTCACGTAGATACCAGTTACTGCGTAAACTCCCTGACTACAATAGCAGAAACGTATATTTTAAGCTAGACTCTTTAGATTGTCGACGAAATATTAGCTTATTGACTTATTTGCATAAAATTGTCCATTCTCTGATTGACTGCCCTGATCTTCTTTCGCAAATTGATATTAACATCAAGCATCGATGTCGTAAATATAGTGTTTTTGTGTTAAACGTTTTTAAAAATAATACTTCTTTTTATAACCCTATTGTGAGAATGTGTAGATTATATAACTGTCTTGACTCTATTGTAAAATTAGACATATTTGAGAACCATCCCAGAAAATTCAAAAATTTTGTACAAATTGCCCTTAGAAAAAGTAATAATTTTAAATAATGCTATCATTTAATTTAATCTTAATTTTCTTGTAATAAAAATGTTATTTAGATATTTCATTGACATATAATTTTGTTGTGTAATGGTAATGTTGTATACACATTTTGTTGGTCATTGATATGGAACTTGTATTATCATGTTATTTTGTATATATGTATATCAGTGACTGTTATGTGTGTCGAATAAAATAAATAAATAAATAAATAAATATTATAGAGAGGAAAATTTTGTTTGGTTGTAATGAATAGGCTTAAAAATCACTGGACTGATTTTAAAAAAATGTAAATTCGAAAGCTATGTTACCCACGAGTAACATAGGCCATATTTTATAGGTTATATATATGACATTAAGCTACGGGAACCATGCCACGCAGATCAGCTAGTTGTTTAATAAACTGTTTAACGACCATTTTCAAAAATGTATCAATGATTATGGATAGATTGTTATGTCAAATTATATGGCAATAGATAGACAAAAGTCACAGCAAATGTATCCGTCGTTAGGATATTGAAATCAAATTAAGTGCAAATAGATAGATTTGTCTGACTTTAGTAAGCAAAACAAGGGATAGATAGAATATTGAAAACGGCCGTAAGTCGCAAGATACCTGGACAACCATGCACACATGCAAGTAAATAGAAAGCTCGTAATAAACCTAACCTCGACCTTCCTTTTTATTTAATTTGTCCATTTCCCCGTCACCGTGTAGGCAGAGATAATTTGAAGTAAATTAGCCCGGAGTCTTAGCGCTGTTGCTCACTTGACCTAATTGGTCACGGCTCGCATTCAAGAGGTTTGATGTGGTATAAGTTGGGGAAGGGAGCGAGTATTGCGTCATTTTATTTACGTCTCCCGTAGCATGATGAATGAATGAATGAATGAATGAATAATTCTTTATTGCACAAAAAGAAAGGATAGTACAAGAAAAGGTATAGCTATAGAAGTGAGTACAATTGGCGGTCTTATGATGTTATGTATATTGTATAGGGTATACAATATAGCCTATGTTACTCGTGGATAATGTAGCTTTTGAATGGTGAAAGATTTTTAAAATCGGTTCTGTAGTTTTTGAGCCTGTTCATTACAAGCAAACAAACAAAGTTTTCCTCTTTATAATATTAGTATAGACTAGGTTTCCGCCCGCAGCTTCGCTCGCGTGAACTACGAAATTCTGTATTACGTATAGGCGCACGTAGTATGAGATTTTGGTCAACCTTATTTCCATAGAAAATTATAAAAAACTTTAGAAATGAAATATCTCTCTAAATTTTTAAAAATATTGCTGTAATTTAACTTCTACCATTTACCCAAAATTTTCCTTCACTGCTCTTCTCCTGATTGTAGCGTGATAAAAAGTACTATAACCAACTAATGAGTATAAACAATATTTTTACCAAGTTTTGTTAAAATTGGTGGAGGCGATTTTGTTACACTGACAGACAGACAAACATTTTACTAATTGCATTTTTGGCATCAGTATCGATCCCTGATAGTTATTTTGGAAATATATATCATGTACAGAATTGACCTATCTACAGATTTATTATAAGTCTAAATTTCTTTATTAGAACTAAAGTAGAGCAGTGGACCTTCACGTCGTTTGGTCGGTGTATGCGTAGAGCGATGCGGTGTGTCTACGCGTAGCTCGATGGAACTACGCGAATCGTAGCGGGTCTACACGTAGCGCGTCGTGTCTACTCAGACCACAGATGTATACCCATCAAAATAGCATAAAGAAAGCCTCTCCATATAGTGTAAGTCTTGGTATAAAATGCTTTCTTTTCTAGGTTTTATCTATAATTTTGTTGTAGAATCCTTAACAAGTATTGAAATTAAGACTTCATTTCTAAATATTACTCAGGCACAAAGTTAGCTTTTAAATGATAGATAGATAGATAGATAAGAAATTTATTCAGGATAAAGGTACACAACACACAATACATAAGAAAGACACACAGAAGTATAAACAGAAAAAATAAAAAATAGGAAACACAGCTTGAA
>LQNK01001422.1:24007-48034 GCA_001586405.1 Phoebis sennae
TATAAATCAAGACATTTGATATTACACTCGAGTAAGTTTGTAAACCTATTCACCCCTGCTTATCTTCGTAACCCCCTACAGGTATCGCTCATTTTCGAACTTAAGATTTTGTATTTGATTTTATCTAGATCAAATTAACGATAATAACATTATAATAATAATGTAATAGCTCCCCTGACCGATGTCGGCCATGGTGGCCAATCTCAACAGAGACTAGCCAGCTGCGCAGGAGATATTATAGTGCACAAGTGTACGCGCGAACACAGGTGCACTCTCTATTCCTTTTACTCTCATAATCCGATGGGACGGCAGATCGACACGACCGGAGAGAGATCAGGCGCAGGACCGAAGGCTTTAGGGGACATGGCGGAAGTTTAAATGCGTAATGCTCATTATAATTGAAATTAAGGATGAATAATATTGAGAAAGTTGAAAATAAAATAAAAAATATAACCCTAAAGGTACATATTAAAATATTCCTATCAGTTGTCTTAGTCTAGTACAAAATTACTTTGGGACTAGGTGACATTGTGCGAATTGTCTGTGAAATTAACAAATTCTTCCACAATACTTACACTGAAGTACAAGTGAAAAGTCAGAATTGTCTCTACACAATATTCACACAATTACACAAGACCTGGCTTATGACGTCGCAAAAACCAATTCTTTGTACAACTCTTTTCTTTTTTTTGTTTGAAAAAAAAAGTGAGAATATAATGTAATATTATGTGCAAAATATTAATCGCTTGATGAAATCTTATTTATACATTTTCTCATACTGTCGAAATTAAAAAAAAATAATTTTACAATCTTTGCTAAAAAAGTAATTACTGTTATATGCACCTAGCGAAAATAATATCTATAACTTTAATTCTTCTGTTATCCACATAACTTGTCCACACAAGGTTGCGTCTTTAATTGTTTTTTTATCATCTGTAGGGACACATATACAAATACGCTGAGCAAGCTGTTTGTATATGTTCGTGTTTCCACATTATTCCTCACCGCAAATTATAGTTAGTAGCGTTCTGACTTTTGTAGAATAAACACAGTTGAAGAAAAATAAATATATATTTTAATGTAAAGAATTTCATTACCACCAACCATCGCTACTCAACATCATCGATATTTTTGTACGTAGAATGACTACTACAATCACATTGAAACTGTATTATTTAAAAATAACACACCTAAACTAATTATTATTCATCTTAAAATTACTATTACTTCAAATATACAATCCATGATTTACAATCCATCTTACGTTGTGGCTATTAGTTTTTATCCCAATAAGAAACATACAATAAAATACATTTTGTATTCATAAAGACAACACAAAGTACCAACGTCAAAACAATATTACAATTACACGCCTGGCATATGACGTGGCTAGTACCAAATTTAATTTAGTTCTGTTAATTAAACATAAGAACGGTCAAAGTTCAAAACTAGAAACAATAGAGATTTATAGTCCTAGACGATACAAATAAAGTTTTAAATGTACGTAAACATTGAAATAAGAATTTTTAAATATAGATATTGGGTAAACTCTAGATCAAAATGAAATCTGAATATTTGTTAGGACTTTATGACAAACCCTTATAAACTAAGTATACCAAAAATTAAGACATACACACAATTTTAAGATGACTAGCTGTTCCGCGCTGCTTTGCTCTCGAAATATCGTTTTAATGTCTTTGTTACTCGTGGATAATGTAGCTTTCGAATGGTGAAACAATTTTGAAATCGATTCAGTAGTTTTTGAGCCTATCCATTACAAACAAAGAATCACAATTTTTTTCTTATAAGTGTTGATTCAGAACCATACTTCAAAAGTACGTTTCTCAACGCCTGTAAACCTATTCATAAAAACTATAGAATGCTTCGAATGTCCCGCCGTAATTAAAAATTGTGGCCCTTGCAGAATCACATACGTAGCAACGTATTAGCTATGTTAATTACATGGCGAGACGGGCTCTACACACAAGGGCATGTACTTATAACAATTCTGAATAGGGCCGGTTTTATGCTCGTAAGGCCCTAGAATATTTCGGGCCCTTACAGAATAATATAATGAAACTTCTTGCTCTCTTTATTATCGGTACAACTTTAATTACTTTTTTATTTATTTTTTTATGTTATTTTTGTCCGGGCTAGGGGATGCGATTCACCTGATGTTAAGTGATTGACCGCAGCCTATGAAAATCTACAACAGCAAAGTGTCACAGATGCCTTGCTTGCTTGAAGGCAGGGAAGGGGATAAGTAAAGGATAAATGATTAGATATAAAATAGACATGTATTTATAACAATTCGGAACAGGGCCGGTTTTATGCACAAAAGGTCAAAAATAATTCAAGGCTCTTTATACAATAAAATCGTGAGAGCATCGTTTGTATATATTGAAAGATTTTCTCAAGCCTGCCAAATATTAATTTTATCGCTTATTATAAACTTGAAATATGTAACTTATTGCCATATGAAAAATTAAGACGATTATTTGTCGGTAATAATAAAATTTGAAAAGTAATTAAAACATTGACTTTCGTTAATAAATAAGACTTACTTTCGGCCTAAGGTTTCACCTATCTTTTCAGATAATTTCATATCAACATTGTGGGGCCCTAGCCATGTACTCAAATGATAAAGATACAACGTTGGATGTAATGAAATTTTTGTAGACATAACATGTTTGAATAATTGATTATTATTTATCGACGTTTACGGAGAAAGCAGGAAAAATCAGTGATGTAAATTTATCAAATCTGGAACCAATCACATGGATATAAATGAGAACATATAGAACACACATAGAACCTTTATATTGTAATTTATTTATTCACTGTATTGTAACATAGTAAAATAAGTCACTGAAAATTGTACATTGAGTTTTTAGAAGAATTTATTACAAACTATTCGTAAGATAATTAAAAACTTATGCAAAAATTATATGCATACAAAAATATTTAAAAAACAAACTGGCTTAATATAACAGTGGTTTCAGTGGTTTAGGCGTGAAGAATATACAGACAGTTATTTTCGAATTTCTAATATATGTAAAGATGTCAGGATTATAAATAGTGTATGGAAGAATTATCATTAACAAAGATGCCGTAGAACTTAATTATCTAGTTTTTTTTTCACGAGGGTACCTCCATTTTCAAATAAACTGAATTATTTATTCCACTAACACATTTAACAATGTAGCACGACGCTCGCATATCGTTTGTAAATTTAAATTAAAATAGTTTTGGCTGGCAATTGTTTTTAAACAGTGTGAAAATGAGTTTTTCCGTGAGGCAACACTAACGGTTAACCATTACAATGTTAACGGGGTTTTAACTGTCTCAAAGGTTTTAACTTCCCTTTTGGAGAAATGTAGGAATTTTAAGTTGCTAGGTGAACCGAATTTAAAATATTTAGAATTTTAAGATAGAGAAAATGTGGTATTTTAAATTGTAAGTTCCATTCTGCTAAATGTATTTTTTATTAAATAAAACTACTTTTAGAGGATTTTTAAGATGGTTTATTATACAGTATTTTTTATATCGACGTTTTGAACCCTTTACAGCGAGCGTGGTCACGGATGACTGAGATGACATTTTGTCGTTTATTGAATACCTATGGAAAGTACTCGCGTTAAAACAAACACTAGAAACTAGACAATTTTGTAAATACATATATAGTAGATAGATACAATAATCATAAAATCATATTTTCCTCCCGTAGGAATCGAACCCACACACTCTTGCGTAGCGACAACCACGACGCCAATCAAGTCGTAACTCAATCATAAATTTATTATTTTATCCTTATTTATTATATAATGTATTATTTTGTTTCTACTAATTCTAAAGCCACACATTTTCCACACTCACAATATAGCACTCATTAACCAGCGAAGAATTGAAAGCTCAGAGTCGACGTGAATGCAGAATTTGTCACGTAAGCAAACATGGCGGGCTAATTAAAACGATACTTCTACAAAATGATATTAGTAAGTAATATTAGTGTTGTGGAAATGTTCATTTTAGGGTAAGAATGTGTTTCTTAATGACATTTATTGAAAACAAAATAAATTTCAATAAAATGTTCTACACTTCATAATAATGAAGCTATGTGTCATTGTATGTATATTACTCCATGGGACTGAGTTTCGATTGGGACAAAATGTATTTTATTCGACGATCTAAGTTCTGAACTATCATCGTGCAAAAACATTTCCATTCACTCAGCCATTATTTTCTGCTTAATTAACGTATTTTCATTTTAAATATTATATAAATTTTTCACAATATATACAATTTCCTTTTCAACTAACTCCAAAGGCTACACATTTTCCACACTATCTAACAATATAGCATTCATTACCCAGCGAAGAATTGAAAGCTCAGAGTCGACGTGAATGCAGAATTTGTCACGTAAGCAAACATGGCGGGCTAATTAAAACGAACTTCTACAAAATGACATTAGTAAGTAATATTAATGTTGTGGAAATATTCATTTAATGGGTAAGGCTGTGTTTCTTAATTAGATTTATTGAAAACAAAATAAATTGCAATAAAATGCACAATCTACACTTCATAAAAAAGAAAATTGTGTCTCTATATGTATATTACTCCATGGGACTGAGTTTCGATTGGGACAAAATGTATCTTATGTATAATCTAACTCTAAACTATTTTCGTGCAAAAACATTTCCATTCACTCAGCCATTATTTTCTGCTTAAGTAACGTATTTTCAAGCCACATATTTTCCACACTATCTAACAATATAGCATTCATTAACCAGCGAAGAATTGAAAGCTCAGAGTCGACGTGAATGCAGAATTTGTCACGTAAGCAAACATGGCGGACTAATTAAAACGACACTTCTACAAAATGACATTAGTCAGTAATATTAATGGAAATATTCGTTTCACACCATTTTCTTAATGGAACAAGATATTTTAATGATAAGAAAACCTTTTAGCCATAAAGCAAATTAATGTAGAAATGAATACTTCATTACTCAATTTTTATAAGTTACTAGCTTTTCTCGGTAAAGACAGCCTTCCGAATCGGTGGTAAATATGAAATATTAATTATGTAAATGTATATGACGTTCTAAAAGTGCCCTAAAAGAGGCCAATTTGGAAAGTAAACGTTTTGACTTTGACTTTGACTTTGAATTTCCTTCGTAAGCCTATGTTCTTCTCCTAACGTCAACGTCTAGTCGTCTCCTCTAGGCGACCCGATTGGTGCAGTGGATACAGCAATAGTCTAATGCGTCGGAGGGTGTGGATTCGATTCCCGTGATTAGAAAATTATAATGTATTTAGTAACATTGTAATTTTCTACTGTCTGGGTGTTTTATCTATAGTATGTATGGATTTACAAAAAAAAATAAGTTTAAGTATGAAAAAAATATGTTTTAATGTTGTTTAGTAGATTAGATGGCAGTGTGCTAAATGTCCAGTAACATTTTATTTATATTAAGTGTAGAGCGAAATTAAGAATCTTTAATTGCTCTTTTTTACATCGTGGATAATGTAACTTTCGAGTGGTGAAACAGTATTTAAAATCAGTTCAGTATTTTTTAAGCCTATTCATGACAACAAATCAAACAAAGTTTTCCTCTTTATTATATTAGTGTACTGTGTGTAATTTCCGACACTCAATAATAAGTGGTCTGACTGTCTTTTAGTATACTGTGTCAATCGGTATTGAGCATGTCAGCAAAACCGCAGAGCAGGTGCGCTAACATTGACTCGGATTAAATATGACCGTAAACTGAACGAGGGGTTTATATTATCACTAAGATAAGGTTGGCAATACTGAACATTTTGCAGTAAATAAAATTAGGTAGGTGTTCACACAAAAGTAGAGAAACCTTACCGGGTTTAGTTGGATAAAAATGTTCGGTCGATATTGTAGTGCAGATGCTGTTTGTGGAAAGGAAATACAATTTTTGTAGTGTTTAAAAGTACTATGACTAATTCGTTTTCCTTTATGCTATCAATTGTTCCTTAGGTATAAAATATACCTAAGCTTTTTTTAGCTGTGAAGCGTGGGTTCATCCGCGTATATCTCGTGATCCCGTGGGATTTCCGTGATAGTAACTATAATATTTCCTTTCTCGGCTTTTAAGCGATCTTTGTACAATATTACATCCAAATCGGTTCAGTGGATTAGGCGTGAAAAAGAAACAGACAATCAGAGAGCAGAGACGTAACACTGTTACTTTCACCTTTATAATATTAGTAAGGATTAATTAATACCCAATGTAAGCTAGCTATTGATAATTTAACTGATTCAAAAATAACCGATTATGATATAGCCTGCGGTATATACGTTTATTATAAAATAAACGATTGTGGAACTAGTGAAGTGTTTAATTAATATACTAATCAATCAAGATGCAGTTCCATCAAGAGGTAACAATACAAAATATAAATTATATACGTTTATGTTATTAAAATGTACAATATACACTTTTTTATTGCTTCAAGCATTAATCATAACAAAAATAATACACCATCATAGACAACGGATTTGCATTGCACATATTTTAACAAAAAATTAATAATGATTAACAAAATAATTTGCTTAAAACTATGTCTAAATACTAAAATGTTTCATATTAAAATAAGCCCACAGTTATTTCAAAATTATAACTATGAAATAAAGCACAGATGTTGGAATAAATTTAGTTAAATTATATTCAACCGCCGTTTGAATTTTTGGCAAATGTTAGAACAACGTAGTCTATGCGAATAATTTTATAACCGTAATAATATTTTTTTTACAGAGTGTCACGGATTTTCTGATATATGGGCAATCATTTTGTGCGGTTAAATTAATCTATTTATATAAAACTCAAAGGTGGCTGACTGACTGACATAGTGATCTATCAACGCACAGCCCAAACCGCTGAACGCATCGGCCAGAAATTTGGCATGCAGGTAGATGTCATGTCATAAAGGATTTTGATCAAATCTCACGGGATCGGAGAAAACAGATAAACACGGGCACGGCTAGTTTCTAATAAATCAATTGATTAATTATGTAAATTAATAAGTAAGTTAAGAATTTAAAAGTAAGTTTAATAAATAATTTAGAAGTAAGTTTAATAAATAATCTTACAAGTAAAGTAAGCATTTCCTATGTTATTGTTAGAGGACTATAGAGTTTTAGAAGTAACTACCAAATGGAATTGACCTCCTCGTTAGTTCAATGGTTAGCGCTCTAAGTATTACAACTAAAAGGCCCTAGGTTCATCTCAATGGAGACTAGACTCATGTCTCAGTCTGGCAGAGCATAGAAGGCTGATCACCTACTAAAGAAAAAACATAACAGTGAAACGGACCACCCCACGTCCCAATAGAAGACACGGGACTTCACCTTTTCAACCAAGCGGATAAAACCGTAGAACATAGCTAGTAAGACATACAATTCATAAATTTAGATTTTCGACTAAATATACAACACAAAAACCTATTTATAAGGGAACATAACGATCTCAAAAACTTCGCCGAAATTATGTCTTGAAGGAAAATTGAAATGATAAATTATTCAGATCTAAATCCTTCCCTTTTATACACGTTTCGAGTACGTGACAAAATATTACGCAAGTAACTTCAGATTTAATTAATTTGCCTCACATTTAGGCTTTAGACAAATAAAGTACTGGGAAGTTTAAATTGACGAGACTTCTACTGACATAATTAAGGCTTTAGTTGTGTATTTTTTTTAATAGAAGCTGATAATTGCGGCATAAAGGGGATTTTTGGGTGAATCTTTTTTATAGTTAAAGGGAGCAAATGTACTGGTAACTCACCTGGTGTTAAGCGATCAACGCCGCCAAATATACTGGAGAATCGTGGGTATGATTCAAGCATTTAAGAAAGCTGTACACTTTTTAAAGGTCCCTATGTTGTATCTATTTGGAATCAGAAGCATAGCTGGTAGTTGATTCCATAAAGTCTTATGTAAGAAAAAAAAATCTCCCTTGTTAGCTAGCCCCGGGGAAGTATCACCCTCCACAGAATATTGAAGGTCTATTTCTTATTCCTTCGCCTGTTATGCCCTAAAAATCTTTGGCGAATTTTATTAAACTATTTAAGTCCATTGTTGATACTTTCTATAAGTTATGGTCCGACGATGTATCTTTTGTGCCAGGGAGTATTGATTCTATCCATACTGCTAGCATATTATTAGTATAGCAATAAATAACGTTGTGCCAATTGTCCCAAAAAATCTTATTTCGTGAGAGTTGCAGGAAATTTATTCGCAATTATTATTATTTTTAAGATTGATACATTAGAACACCTATAAGATTTAAGGGCAGCGCATTTAATAACCTTACCTGTCCTTTTTCTCCCCTGACCCATAACATTTATTTCTCTTATCGCCTCCCATTTCTTGTCGATAATTTTTATCACACAATTCTCATGCTTATTTTGCTTTGTCATAATAAAGGCAAATTTTATATACCTACATGAACAGATTTGGCTATTGTTGAGTTTATATTTTAAATTATAAATTCACACATTATGGAATCTACACAACCTTAACTTACGTGACATTTATTTTGTAATTTTTTAAAACATTATTTTATGAACTCAATGTTTATCAGTAAATATTATTATAAAGAGATGGTTTTTATTGCTATAAATTGATTGATGGATATTCAAACACTCAAACGATAAACGATATCGTGACAAACAATTTTCATTCACCGTAAGTTCAAAAGAATTTAATGAAAAATGATTTATTTTAAAACTCTCAAAATTGATAGGTCAAACATTGAAAAACAATTTCGAACGAAAAAACACCAATTCAAATAGAACTTGTGTCGAGCAACTTTCCAAGCGAAATAAATAGAAAACTTTTAACACCTCGTTCCAGGCACTTAAAATTAATATTTCTTATTCACTTACAGCTACTTTAGTTTACTCTTGGAAGAAGTAATAACTTTTATAATTTATTTTCTTGAAGGAAATGGAATGTTTAAGCCGTACTTGTATACTTCAAGAGTGGGAGCTGAGCATTGCACGGCTGGGTTAAGCTCGCACCAGTGTAATAACCACTCCCCATCAGAAGATCGGCGTGAAGCAGTATTGCGCTGTGTTTTGTACGGTAAGCGTTTGCCTGTATTCCCATACCATTCCTCTGTTCTAGTCCTCTTCCAATTTCCCATCATTAATCCTCTCCTTATCCCTTGCTCTCCCTTAAATCCGTCAAGGCATCCACGACACTTTGATGTTGTAGATATTCATGGACTACGGTCTGTCACTTAATATCAGGTGAAACGCATGCTTTGCTTGCCTGCTGCAGCAAATTGAAATCGCGTCATCCCTTAAGGAGCTATGATGTCAAAGATAGACAGATATACAAACACGTCAAACTTATAACACCCCTCTTTTTGCGCTAGGGGTTAAAAAAGAAAAATAATTCGTATAGGGCAAGCAACATTATGTAAAATAACTTAAAATCCTATATTCTGGTGCATATTTAACGAGGTATACTTGAGATTTCATTAAGCTAAACATAAACAATGCTACAAATCCTAAACAAATAAACCCACACTAACTTTCGTATGTAATTAATTAATATTAGTTGGATTTGCATAAAAATTAACTAAGCGACTGTGGCTTTAAGATAGAAACGTAACAACAGTTGATTATTTTATGTATTTTTTTTTACCGAGCGAAATGAGGTTTCGTAAATCTTTGTCCAGCAATATCTAGAGAATCGTTAAAACAATTTTGAGAAAATTTTGTAGGCGAAAAGTTTAGACAAAACAGTCGTTGTTACTTCAATTTATTACTTACAAAAAATTGTCCAAAGTTAATACTTATTTTTGAAGAATTAACAGAAAATATAAATAAAAAACAGATTTAAGTGTATTTATTTTACTCGCATGAAAAATTGTTAAATATACAGGTACATCCTGAGTGTATAATATAGGGACTCTTAACTAACATGAAATATTCTTATAACCTCCTCTATCAGCAGGTGCCATATTATCTACTCTCTACGCCGTACCCTGTATAAATTCGTTTCTAGAACTAAATAGATACAATATTTTTATTACAACCGTTTCATTCCGATTCTAGGTCATACAGAATTTTTTACTTATTTTTCGTTTTATCAGAATTCTGAACATATTGCGTTCTAAAACAAAAAGATTGTAGATAGAATAGTTGATTAACAGAAAGATTGCAGAAAGAAATCGTGATGAACATTGAATTTTGCGCTATAAATGAAATGAATTGAATTAAGAGAATGTACGGCGTTACTATTAGCGATTTTCAACATTTATATATTCAATGTATTGGTACATTTTTATGACTCAAAAAAGAGACACGTGTTTCTGAGGACATTTAAAAAGTTACTAGCGGGTATAAGCCAATGAAGTTATACCTCATACTGCTAGCTAAATAATATGGTTAAGTCTGCAGTTCCATGTCGGGGTATAATAGGAGAAGTATCATACAAGTTTTCAGCTTGCTTCAAACACGTACAAGAAAAATGGTTCCAGCTCTAGGACCACTAACTCTACATAATCCTGAATTATGGAATGTAATTTAAGTGAAGTTTAAGTATCATTAATTTAAGGTTAAGAAGTGGACATTAAATAAATGGATTCAATGGACAAAAATGCATTCATTAAATAAATTTGCTTATACAATCAAAGAAGCTGATTCTCCTCATTGGGTAACTTGTGGAGTAATGAAAGATGTGCAACAATCGGTAATGGAATGTGTTCAGTTCAAAGTGGCTTGAGAGGCCCTTATCAACAAGCTAATTATTTATCTGACTGGTTTGGGACATTTTCATCATTTTTAAACATCACCGAATTCTCTAAAAACAAAGAATTTTTTAAAATGTTTTAAAGGATTCTCTCGATCATCGTTTTAGTTAAAAGCTTTGTGTAAATATTATGGTACGAAGGTACCAGCACCTTAAGTAAAATCACCTAATAAAAGAAAGGAAAAAGTTCCACTTAAGAATTATATCGTCAAGATGACATTTAAGACCGGCTAAAAGCATTATCGCCGTGCATGTTAATGTTGTTGTTTTCATTTCATTTATTTTTAAGACTTTTTTATTAGTATTATTAGTGTAAATTAATGGTTTTTATTTCTTTCATTCGAAAAATCGCTAACAATCAGGCCCTCATAAAGAAATAGAATTGGAATGGCTCAATAAGACGGCTCGTTTGCATAACGATTTTGATTTTTCTCAATAAGAATAAACGACATCAAGAGTTCCTTTGGACGGATGAATCAGAAATTCGTTCATTGAGTTATTTTATTGGTTAATAAAATGTTAATTTGCCTTAATTATGCATTGCTGGAATTTATCGGTTTGCACGAAAATTTGATTTAAATTGCTGAAATCTCCAGTAATTGTGTAATCCTTGGATTTATATCTTTTATAAATTTAATTTAATTAGTGGTCACGCACTGGTCGACCACAATAAATTTAATTTATATGTAGAATATGTGTGCCTCTAATAAAATATTTGTTTGTGTGTGTCAAACGAATGGTGGCGAGTGTTCTTTTTTATTTATTAGTTTAATGTTTTTAATGAGCTTCTTCTCCTGCATATAATGTCTAATCCATATATAATAAAATATTATTATAATCCTTTGTCAGCGCAAAACTCGTAAAACGGGCCCAAAGTTTTTATATCACACATCGTATGGCATATGGATAATAGGACACCTACAAATAGAATAGAATATAATATAATATAGAAAGGGTGCATTTTTTTAAATAGAATATCTCCAAAACCGAGGAAATTTTATTGTACACATTTTTTTCTGGACCGTCATAACTTCCTCATATTATCCACTCTTCACGCTGCGCCCTGTAGATAAATGGATGAAATATATTAATTAATTCTTCTATTTGAATAACCGAATGGAAATTCTTAAATGGAAAGTAAGCTTTTCATTAGTTTCTCGCAGGTTTTTCTCATCATACACAAAAACTTAATTATTTCAAAAATAAAGAGATCATACAGAGGTTTCAAACATATTATGTCATACATATTATTTTTTAACAGATTTTACTTTTGAAGGAATTGAGATTGATTAATTATATCTAAGATATTTAAATGTGTGTCTTCACCGAGAATAGTATTCCGGTACTAAAATAAACTCATTAACTGGCTTACAATTGCTCCCATAGCAAAGTTTTCAAAAAACGGCTGTTAAAATATAAATAAAAGAAAATTGCGACAGCCTTTTAATATCGGAATACCGTCCTTTATTTATAAATAAACAAAAATTGGCCGTATTTTGAATATCCTAAAAATATCACTCAAACGAATTCATAATTGTCCCTAAAATCTAATTCGCATAATTGAATCAAAACTTCCTATCTACCACTCTATATTAAACCTTATCACAAGCTATAAAAGTATACTTTCACTTGATTAGGGATATCCCAAAATACTTCCTTGTCATACAAATTTGAACCTTACGTAGAAGTAATAGAGTTTAATATCCCGGGATTATTCGTTTCCGATACTTCGTTAGAATTCTTGTCACGTTGCAAAAGTTTAACTAGTTGTGTCGTCTATGCGATTTTGGCAGCTTTATTCGGTAGAAATGGTTATTGGCGTTGTCTTTGGGTTGGGATTAACATGTAGTTTGATACTATAATTTTTGATAGCAAATGTATTGGTCAAATATTCTCGGACTTTTACAAGATGCCATCGAATTTTAAATAGTTAACACGGTTTATATTCACTGCTTGTTAATTCGGTATAGGACGACAGTTTTAGACCATTTCGCGAGCGTTGCGTGCTGCAGCTCGCAGTGCGAGACGGGACGTGACTGCGTAAACGTCCCACTCATCCTGATGAAGGACCTCTGAAACGGTCCGAAACTGTCGGCCCATACCGAATACACAAGTAGTGTATATAAACCGTTTAATTTATACCGTCATCAAATCCCAATCCAAACAAAATTTAATATAAGTAACGGAAAAAAAATAGTTCCTCCTAACTGAATTTCGGTCACGGTGGCCAATCTCTACAGGGATCAGCCAACTGCGCGGGAGATATTATAGTGCATAAGTGTGTGCGCAAACACAGGTGCACTCTCTTTTCCTTTACTCTCATAACCCGATGGGACGGTAGACCGACATGACACAACCGGAGACAGATCAGGCGCAGGACCGACGGCTTTACGTGCTCTCCGAGGCACGGGGGTACTCCAGCACCGCCAACTTCGAGTCTCAGGGCTGTTACCGAAATTTCTTTGTCAGAAAAATCCCAATAACATTCAAAAACAAATTTAATATACTCTAGCTTTCTACTTCGAAATAGAAACTCCTTAAGAAGCGTTATTTTAACAAAGAGAGACTAAAGACACTTGCCTAGCGATAAAAGAAGACTCAATAAAAACATATAAATTTAAAATGTACGCACGCTATCAAAGTATCAAGCGATTAAAAATGTGCAATTTACGTAGCTTATACATGGTGTTCACAATTCAAGCCGTCCAGTAAATTAGCAGCCGTCAGCCGTTTATCGGATCTGTGACTGATGTCTTCCGGACGCTTAATTTGCAGTAACTATGTCAAACATGATGGCGGAAAAATTAACATGAATTAAAAAAAATGTATACATTGTTGTATTACAACTTTATGTACTTACTAGCTTTCCGCCCGCGGCTTCGCCCGCGTGGACTACAAATTGCTGTACTTTGTGGATTTTCGAAATAGAGGTGGTATGACAATTTTTAACATTTAGAAACGTACGTTTGTAAAAATATATTTCGTAAAAGGTTTAAGTTCGAAGTATATCCTACATTTAATATAACAAAAGTGTCACTGTTCAGTTTTATATAATTCTAATAATTCTATTTTAATTTTTTTGCAAAATGTTGACATTTTGGAAATCTGTCGTGTACTCACAGAATAAAAGAGTTGATGTTTCCATGGATGGATTTAACACATATTTGCTTATGGACGCAAATAATATCTTTTGCATGTTGGTTAGTCTTTGTTGTGATTAGCCGCCATGATCGTAATGTACTTTCGATCAATAAAAAGTGCTTTAAATAACACTTAAAATATTAAACTTAATATACCTACGCGCATTGATGATATGTTTTGATGGATCACTTTGAACCCTCATATCTTTTTTATTTATTAACCGACTTGAATGAAATAATCACTAAAACCTCCAGGGGGCTAGCCGTAATACATAATCGAAAACCGTATTTAAATCGGTTAAGCCGTTTGGAAGTTAACTGCGTACAAACGCCCGACAAACAGACAAACAGACAAACAGACAAACAGACAAACCGACAAACAGACAAACCGACAAACAGACAAACAGACAAAAATTCTAAAAATCATTGTTTTGTGTTTAGAATATTAAATGTACAGACACAACTAATCTACAATTTTATTATATGTATAGATTTTTGGGTAGAAGCTCCAATATTTATTATCCAATTACAAGTAATAACTAAAAATCACATATACTTGATAAATTGAATCGTCACTTCTTGATGGAAATGCATTTAAAAAATATAGAATTAATGTATTTTTCACACAATTTCCATATTTATTAATGAACTTGATTTTATTAACAACCGGTTTCAAAAACTACCTAATGATGATTTTTCGAAACCGTTTGTAAGTTAAATAAGGTTTGTTTTTAATGTGGAAGTAGTGTGAAATAGACTTTAAATCAAGATTTTTTAAAACTTATTTTCAATGTATTTGATAGAAGAAAAACTTTTATCTATGTTGTGAACATTTTTAAAATTTTGCAATTGTTAAATGTTTAGGTTACCAAAAATATTTATACAACAAATATCCGTATAAAAACCAATGCTCGAAATTGTAAAACATTCTATTTTTATTCATTAAAAATGTATAAAAAAATAAAAACGCAAAGTCGCATTTCCCGTTCATTTGACACATCCAACGATTCACGCTGCCGAATTCTAGCTCCATCCGTTCATGCGTAACAAAAAGAATTGAAAACCGTTGCGGGTAGCTGGAAATAATTAAGTGGCCGGAAGACGTCCGTCACGCCGGCCGGATCCGATGACCGCTGACGGACACGAATTGTGAACACCCTGTATGTTTTAGTTTACTAATAGATTTGCGATTTTGACAAATGACAAACGATAAATCTTTATTTGGCATCACAAAAAGAAATATACATCAAAAAAAGAAAAAAATAATAATAACAAATTTGGCAAAAAAAAAATAATAATAACAAATGAAAACTTAAGGTATATTTAAAAAAAATAAAAAGAACAACAAAATGAAAAAAAAAATGAATACCTCTGACACAAAAAGATTGCCAAATTGGAGCCCACTCAGTTTTTGTTATGTCGCATACACGACATAACACTGATTTTCAGTGGGCCCCTCGCGAACATTGGAAGACAGATATATAAAAACTAGCTTTATTATGATGTATAAAAGTATTATCAATATGTATTTTGTAATATATAAATAATAAATATGCAACAGGTGCAAAGTGATAAAATAAATATTTTACATTGAATATAATATTATAAATTAATTTATTAATACGATATATAGATACATACAAATAAATAAATAATAATGAATAAAAATTATAGGGGTATTAGGGATTAGTAGGAATTAGGTTACTGTGCAACTAAATATTGATTTGTTTCATTAGTAAATATGATTTGTATTTTTTAGTGCATTATGCATTTATTAGCATATGTTGGGAATTAATATCCCCAACTACTGATTTTCAGTGACTGACCTGTGGTCCAAACAGCGGTGTTTGTTGCCAGTCATACAGATTACAGACCATTCTAATTAAATTAAAGTCTATATAGAATACATGTAATATATAAGTAAATGTATACATAACGATATAAATACATATAATAAAATGTTTAAGTACAGTAAAGTATTTTCTGTTGGTTTTTAGGTTCTGTCGGTACACAGCCTTCCGAATCGTTGGTCAATAAAACATATTATGTAAATGTATGATGTTTTAAAAGCGCCTTGAAAGAAACCAATTTGGAAAATAAACGTTTTGATTTTGACTTTGACTTATGTATAGGAAATTAATGAGAATACACAATTTCATACATAATTACTCTTGCATTATTTAAAACAACGTTCCTCTTAACCGAAAATCGGTCACGGCGGCCAATATCTACAGAGATCAGCCAACTGCATTTTTCATCTTGCATTACTTATACAGGGTGTGGCGTAAAGAGTGAATAATATGGCATTTGCAGATAGAGGCTTTATGACGTCTAATAAATTATACATTTAATTAAAATACTTTCATATAAAATACAGCTTATATTCATAGAAAATGTAAGGTTCCAAAGGTCACAGAATTTTTCAAATGGGCACAGTAGTTACGCAGTCTTATCAATGCAAACTAACAAACGAACAATCAAATCTTTCCTCATTATAATATTAGTATACACTACTTTTAAGCCACACGATCATGTTGCTGTTAATAAAATATCATTAACAGATAAATAAACATAAAATTACTTTATTTCTAATGCTTCATTTTCATATCAAACATTACACATACAGAAAGTGTAACCACACGTTAACAGCTAACACGGATTGGTCCCAAATATGATTTGGCCACAAACCAAATTTTAACTCGTCACCACAATACCAACTAAACTCGGAAGCGCTATGATATGTCCCGATTTGCCTAATTAATATCCCTAGTTTAATGCTGTTTGTGGTCACCCTATTGTAAATGCACGTTTTAACGGTAATGTCGAATTTTATGGAGGCTTATGTCAATAGGTTAATGTCAGTGTAATTTCGGTGTTTACTTTCAATTTGTTTATGGCTCGTCCTGTTATTACATGATGTATTACACCTATGACATGGGGACCTTCAAGAGACGGACCTATCCCCACTTAAAAGGTTGACAACACACTCGCGAGGCTTCTGGCATTGCGGGTGCTTATGGACGGCGGTGATCACTTACCATCAAGTGACCCACCAGCTTTGCCCGCTCTCATATAAAAAGAGACTAATAAAAGTTTAAGGTTTGGATTAGAACTATATAGTTATTTTATTGTTAGGAGCAAAGACCATTGCTTGATTATGCTTAATTCCGTAGACAATTATAATGTTTTAGAACGTAAATTAAAATGCGTCCATGGCTCTTGTTTTTTTACGGATAAATAAGCGTTATTTTCGTGGATTCTACGTGGTAAGTTAATATGAATTTTTAATTCCTGAAGGAATACCTACAATGCAATTAGTCATGAAAATAATAGGTGCTTTTAATTTGGTAATTAAGTCAAAAATATCCACCCATCCATATATATAAAACTCAAATGTGACAGATATAGTGATCTATCAACGCACAGCCCAAACCACTGGACGGATCGGGCTGAATATGGCATGTAGGTAGATGTTATGACGTAACGATTTTGATAAAATCTCACTGAAACGGGGAAAACAGATATATGCGGGTGAAACACAACACAGCTTTACACAAATCGATAGTTATATTGCAAAAACATAAAATATTAAACACTGCTATAGAAAATCGCTTAATAAAACGAACAATCGAACTTCAATTTCCGATTCATTCGCGTGAAGTGTTGGCGAAGTCATAAAAACTACAATCAGTTTAAAAGCGGCACTGTCCTGTGAAGGGTTGCTTCATTAATATAGTTGATTTTTATCGGGTGCGCGCACATTGGACACTACCCAAAAATATACTTTTAAAGTGTCTTATATAAGGTGTTACATAGCGTTTCATTTTTTTACAGGACATTCAGAACATGTACTTAAATAGCTAATGAAAAGGGTCAGCGAGGCTTTGTAAATTTAATATGATTTATTTATTTTATAGTGCAATAATAAGTAATTTTTCATAGACAAATACGAAAATATAAGGAGATCAACTATTACGAAAAGTTAATTTTGACGAATATCAAAACTGCGTTATTGGATTATTATTATTTGCCTTACTTAATGAAGGTTTTGGCCATGTCACAAGGGAAAACGGGAAGAAGGAAAAACAGAGAGAAAGAAAACGGATAGATAAGGAATGAGAGCCTGCGGCACCACTCAGCATTCAAAACTGTATAATATTTAAAATACAAATGCAAATTTCCAGTGTATGCGAAACAACGCTCACGTCACTTTTAAAAGTAAAATGAAGCCTAAAATATGAAATTAGTTCTATAACGGCCGTTTTCAATAATGTGTCAAAGGTTGAGGATATATTGTTGTCTCAGAATATATGACCTTAGATAGACAAAACACATAGCAAAAGTTATCCGTCGGTAGGATATTGAAAAGTGTAACGGCCGTTTTTAATAATGTATCAATGATTATAGCTAGATTGTAATCTCAGATTAAATGACATTTGATTGTCAGAAGCCATACAAAGGCTATCCGTCGACAGCATATTGAAATCAAAGTAAGTGCAAATAGATATATTTGCCTGACTTAAGTAAGCAAAACAAGGGATAGATAGAATATTAAAAACAGCCGTAAAACAATTGTATAGAAAGTTCCTTATGAGCGTTAAGCCTTACTAAAAGAAGGTTTTTGTCATGCCACAATGGATTTCATAATGGCGGATATAAAACTGATGACGCACTAAACTTTATGAATTTACGCGCTTTATCGCGGATCTATTTGTTTGGAACTAATAGATTTTTATTGTTCTTTGAATGTTTTTATTGCAAATGATACAAGTACATTAAATAGCCGTCGAATGGGTACGAATATTTTGCTATGTATGACAATTAAAAAAAAAAGTTATTATTATTTGGTAAAGTTTTTGATCATAGACACCCACACACATGAATTGTATAAATAGTTGTCACACGATACATGAAAGCAAACGATTAAAGTAAATATTTAGACAATACTTAGAAACTACAATAAATCATTTTTGACAATTGTCTGCAATAGCCTATGATGATATTATATCCAAAAACTTAGGTTGTAATCATCCATATATAAAAATCCTACATATCAATGGTAAATTGGTAATAATACTTAAAATATTATTGAACTACAATCAATATACGTAACATTTTTTTGCAATATCATCTCCAAACAGTTTAAGTTCAGAACAACTTCTGGCAACAACGTATAAAAACTATGATAAACTTAAAAAGTCTAAATATCGACCCAAACAGGAAACTTCCGTCGTAAAATGTTTAAATACCCATAAAAAGCCAAGCTGTTATCTCCAGCGATAATAAGGTCATTTGTTTTGCTCGCCAGAAATGCGTTCCCCACATTTTTTTGCTGACGCGGAAAATAGTAACCTTAAATACTTTGGTTACATGCAATCTCACAAAAATACAAAGACGTTTACTTGACTGGTTTTTATTTCCTTGCTTGGTTGGTGGAATTTCCTTATGCTGAGCATTCAGAAATAATGATTTGTTTATTGTGAAAGTTAAGAATTAGGAAAACAATTTATTGAGAAATCAGGGAGTTGAAACGGAAAATTAAAAAAAATGCGATTTCTCTATCTCATTCCTAAAAGTATTAAATTATGTACATTAAAAAATTATAAACAACTCTTTGTAACAAACTTTATTAAAACTGTGAGCTTCTAAGTTACACCCCGCGTTTTAATGTTTATATATAATGTATCATATAATGTAATATGCAAACATAAAAAAAAAACATCGCAAATGGGTATTTAGCAAAATGAATAGTCATTTTTGATCTATTTATTTATTCTTACTCATTAAACTTATTCAAAGCATTAAAACTATAGTTTAACAATAAATTGCGTGTTGCAATTAAAATACATTTAAAGCTATTAACAGCCTTAAAGTGGTGAGCCTCGAAGGTACTAAAAAATACGCGAGTGTCATACGCAAGGGAGGGGAGGTATTTGACAATTTCATTCTCTCTAGGCCTGGGAGACCCCACGTCAGCAGTTTAAGGTTAAAGGCCAAATGACACTCAGGTATAGTATCTGAATAGATTTATGGGTTCCTGTGCGTTGTGATAACTCATAGTTTCGTATGAAAATATGGGTGTTAGAATATAACATTTAAAAATTTTACTGACTGACAATAAAATCACACACAGAAAAGAGGTTTAAAACCATTTTTATTTTTGGCAATCTGCTGTCAATTAAACTGTAAAAAGAGAAAAAATACAATAAAAATCTTTATTTCATAATAATATACAGTTTAATTGACAGCAGATTGCCAAAAATAAAAATGGTTTTAAACCTCTTTTCTGTGTGTGATTTTATTGTCAGTCAGTATTATGAAATAAAGATTTTTATTGTATTTTTTCTCTTTTTACAGTTTAATTGACAGCAGATTGCCTAAAA
Organism: Phoebis sennae; assembly: GCA_001586405.1. Classification (NCBI taxonomy): domain Eukaryota; kingdom Metazoa; phylum Arthropoda; class Insecta; order Lepidoptera; family Pieridae; genus Phoebis; species Phoebis sennae. The sequence goes on from LQNK01001422.1 coordinate 44,326, forward strand.
TAAAAATGGATTTCGTTTCGTTTTTAATAATAGCGGTTTTGGGATTGACAGTTATTTTCTATTGTATGCGCCGTAAGGGTGGCAGAGAAGGCCCGTATTAGGAATCCTATTGAATAAATTCACAGTCAAAATAAAGACTTTATTACAATCTTGGTTTTTACTTTAATAAGTACAAGTTAGTTCCTTTTGTAACTTGTTGTTGTACTAATTGACTTACAATTATTACTTGACTTACTTACAAAAATTGTTGTAGTAATTGAGTACTAGTTGCTCGCTCCGAGCTAAAACTTGCATATAAATTAAGACCTTTATTTGTTGCAACATTAGTCTAATTTATTAAACTCGCCTATTTGACCCCCCACTCTCCTATCCGTACCGATTTTGGTTATCTTCGAACTCAAAATTTTCTTCTGTCTAAACTGTTTGCCTACAAAATTTTATCAATATCGGGTTAACGATAGTCCAGATATTATCATTGCGATATGTATCAAAAGTTATATTTGTGGACCATAATTAAATTATTATATTTTATTAATAAAATTATTTTTTCATACTAATCTTCCCCTCAGCTTCTACTCCTTTTACTCTATATCCCCTAATTTTTTTAAGACTGTGATAAACACCCGATATAATATATTTTATGTAAGTAGAAATAGTATGGTGACCTGTGTTAATAAGTTGTTTACTATGTGAATTTATTAAGCTATTATTTGTGTAAAATTGAGACTTCCACTCTCCATTAAATAACGCTTCTATTATATAAAAAACTCCACAAAAACCTCTAGTCACCCACACCATTACGAATCACAATAGAGTCATTCATTGAATTACACCACTTTTCCGGGTCATTTGCATTCTAAATATCGTCGAATTTGCCCGGTTTTGCGCATTATCCGGGATCCGGGCAGGATTTACGGGGTTATAAAAAATCTTTGTTAAGATTGTCTTAGAATTTCGACGAGATTTGTCGCAAATGTCAGGCTTAGGTGTGGACGTTTTTTGAGGATAAAATGACATTCGTTTTATGATCGAGTGCGAAACTGAAAACTGTAAATATATGTTTTTATTATAAGAGAACATCTTTATTTAAAGCAAATAATTAGTGTGGTGATAAAGAGGGTGATATCAAATGAAATTTATACATTACAATGTAAGGTCTAGCTTGGAGCGAGCCACTAATTATATCTAATAACTGCCTCGTTGATCTAGTGGTTGCATTTTTGATTCTTGGGTTCGTTTCCCGGGTGGGACAAAAAAGCGTTATCGGATTTTTTCTGAAAAAAAAATTTTAATAACAGCCCTGAATCAGGAATTTGACGGTGTTGGATCAACCCGCGCCACGGAGAGCAGGTAAAGCCGTCGATCCTGCGCTTGATCTCTCTCCAGTGTCAGTCTGCCGTCCCATCGGGTTATGAGAGTAAAGGAATAGAGAGTGCACCTGTGTTTATGCTTATGCTTGTGCACTAAATGATCTCCTGTGCATCTGGTTAGTCTCTGTTGAGATTGGCCACCATGACCGAAATCGAACTGAGGATCTATTATTATCACCTAGCAAAAATAAAAAAAAACAAATGATATCATTTACACTCATACAATAGCATTAGCGGTAATTATTCAACAATTATGTTGATTGGTTATTCGGTTATCAGATTAGGAGCATTTGGAACGGTTAACTCTCTGATATCCAGGTGTGAAAATCAACGGGTAATTCGTCATAATAATATCTTCCTTTCTAGGCAAATTAAATAAAAGTCCTATTTTAATATTGTAAAATATAATTACGTTTTATATAATTATATTTTATCTTATTATATCTATAGTTTTATTCTTTTATTATTTCTGACACTCCAAACGTATTTGTCAATTTAGGAGTCACTGAAAATCAGCGCTACAAAAGCCCCAGGGCATTGCAGCACATGCTGAGTGACCACGTAGTTTGGGCCCGCGCCGTGACAATACCGTACAGCACCAATTTAGTTTTAAGTCTTAGTTTTAATTGTTATCCTATAAGGTACGGTGTGTTTATGGGACAAATAAAACGTTTTTCTTTTCTTCTTTTTCTTTTCTAAATGCGAAAGTAACTTTGACTGTCTGTCTCTAAAGTTTTCTATAGAGAAAGGATACATATTAAGAATAGGATATCATTTATTGATCGATAGCAAGTGAAGCTACGGGTAGAAGTTAATGCATAAATTATTTGTTTATTTAAATTTTGGAGGAACGGCTTCCCAATAACACCTCTAAAACAATTTTAACAAACACTTTGAGCAGACAGTAGAGTGTTGAGGCCAGAGTTATAATTTTTATTGCGAGTGAAGCCACGGAAATGCTGGTGAGTAAATCTCTAAATGCAAGTATGAAATAACTTCATTGTAATATCACGTATCAGTTCTGCGTTTAATTAAACGTGGTTCATAACTGAGCTTGCCCTGTGGGATCTGTGATATTTATATTACAATCTCTGCTCACATTATAGTTATTTATTTAATTAAAATCTTAAGAATTCGCAATGTGCTACCTTCATGAGTTTGAGTATATCTGAGTAATATTCGAGGCTTGTTACGGTACGATATACATATTTTTCGTCAATGACGGTAAGGAACTCTTCGTGCAGGAGTCTAACTCGCACTTGGCCGGTTTTATTTTCCTATTAGTTCACTTTCCATTAGCCTATAAGCAGGCAAATACTAACATAGTAAAACTCATACAAAACTCTAATTCCAGAATAAAAAATGGTAAATTATAAACGTCATAAAACTGCAATTTAGTATAATTTGTAACGTTTAATATTTATAAACAGGGTGTCACTGTTCTGCGACAGCGGTAAACGAATGATTAAGTGTTCAAAGTGCAAAAATTACCCTCAAAATTCCTATCAATTCAATAAGTGTAGAATTTATAATTGTGAAATCGATTTTATATAATAGCACTACCAAAAGCAAAAGGCACCATTCTATAACCTACATTCCCGTAATATCCAATTTTTACCAACAATCACAAACACATTCTAATATAAGAAAATTGGAATGTCAGTTCCATTGCACTTGGGATAACGCCAGCTGGACCATCTCATTACATATTCCCTCATAAATATGTATTCAGTATATTTATCTGGCATCGATCAAGTTTGAGCACGTTTTAATTTTGTTTAGAACTAACAGCAAACTTTGTAAGAAAAATGCTAATTAGGACAACGTGAAGAATGAAGTATGTATAAAATAATGTGTTTTAAATAAAATGATATAAATTGTTAGAGAATATTTATTTAATTTGATATTTACGTAGTTTATGCATTTCCTAACTATTTCAAGTTGCATTTTAAGCAATATCAGGATATATTTCTCTCTTTTCTTGCGGTAAATAAAATAATTGCAAGAATATATCAATTTTTTTATTGACAATCCTACTAATATTATAAATGCGAAAGTATGTGAGGATGCATGTATGTATGAGTGTCTCACGCAAACACTACTAAACCCATTATACTTGGTATACTTATAAGTAAGGGTTCTAAAAACATAATTAAGGCTACTTTTAATCCCATAGTTGCCACGGGACTAGAAGTTACGCGGATGAAACTGCGGAGTGTAGCATGTTTTCAAATATTAATGTGATTTATATTTTAAATTAAAATATTCGTTTTTTAAATTCTAAAAATCCCCTAGTTCAAAATAAAAAGAAAGCATAGTACGTAATTTTATATTACGCT
>LQNK01001423.1:0-16932 GCA_001586405.1 Phoebis sennae
AATTTCATAGGTGTATAGTTTAGACAAAAGAAAATGTCGAGTTCGAAGATGAGCGTAATCGATGGGGGGGTAAAGAAGATAGGGGGGATAAACAGTTAAATGTTTGTCGGACGATATTAGGTATACTTTTTGTCCGATCTTGATAAAATTTTGTAGGCAAATAGTATAGATAAAAAGAAATCTTGAGTTCGAAGATGAAAAAAATTGGTATGGGGGTTACGAAGATAGGGAGGGTCAAAAAGCGAGTAAAATATGAATATACCCGAGTGTGGTATCAAATGAAAGGTCAATATTTGTACATAACATAAAAGTATTGAATTATTTTTAATATAAGCCGTTTTTAAAACATAAGTAAAATAAGAAAAAAAATAATTTTAATCAACGCCATCTATCACATTTACAGTTCATTATTATGAATCATTATTTCTTCAAACATCGATAATACTCAATAAAATACGAATTTCATAAAAGTTAACGTATGATAACTTAAAAATATTGTATTTAAACATTAGGAATAGTTTTTATGTGATGATTTTTAAAATAACACAATTACAAATTACTCATACACTAAGGTTCCTTAGTGCCTCCGCCATCTTGTGGAAGCAACGCATATTATTATAACGATTGAATAAAACACCAACATAATAGCCCCAGGTGGCTCCTTATAAATGAATTTATTTCCAAATATTTTGTTACAGAATTTTTATTTTTATTAAAGAAGTATTTATAAAAATTTTGTAAATTTTTTAATAACCATTAATTAATGAATATTGAATTGAATTGCTTTCCGATAAGTAACGGTTCGATTTACGTAACGGTTCATTGTTTCTTTCTCAAAAAGATAATAGTTGTATTATTTTCTTTTTATATTTAACGACGATGTTTACTATGCCACGAAAAAATAAGATTATAAAAAACCGCGTTTAATATATAAAGAACAAACCATCCTCAACGTGATATTTGAAAAATACAGATAGCGCTACGAGGCTTCTAAATCGCGCTATTGATTTTATTTTCAATTCCTTTAATAAGAATTGTATTTTTTAAACAATAGTTACGAATTACAATTACAATTTTCTTACTGACTTACGTCTAGTAGGATATTGTACTGTCTGTAAGTAAAACGACTCGTTTTATTTTTATAGGAACTGGGCAATACTGACTTCAGACTTGCAATGCATTTATAATTTTTCAATACTCAAATACTTCGTTAGGTTCGGATACGTTACAGTCCTTCATCTTTTTTCATTAAAATTCAACGAAAAAAAATTACACAGATTACTTTTAATTTTTATCAGTTGTTATTTTGCGCGTCATCTGCCGATGGTGTCCACGGACATGAAAACGTAGTAATAACTAATAAGCCACAGTAGTACAGTCCTAGTAGATAATTTACGTCTGACGATGTATCCGCCATCCATCATCAATGACGTTCGCGTATGCGTCTGCCGATGTGTAGTCTGGCTTTGGTGTTACATCAATTGTAAGGTTTCGATGAATATAAACATTACAACGCGAGGTCCAGCCCGGGGCGAGCCACTAGTTATTATTATTACTTTTTTTAATGGCAGATTATTTATATTATTTGGTGTCTTATTAATAGTGGGTTATTAGTACGGCAAGTGGCGGCGACAGATGCTTATATTCGCACCCCATTCCTCTCCTCTCCTATCACATTCCCTTCCTACTTTCCTGGCATCTTCTTAGATTTTTTGTAATATAATTCCCATTTTTATTTTTTACGATACCCTTCACCCACTCCCGGAATAAGAATTAGAAAAAGGCATGATTATGTTAAAAACGATTATTTATAAAATGAAAAGAGCCTTTAATATCGTACTTTCTATCCTATCCTACTTATCGACAGATATTAAATAAATAGAGATATGTTACTAGCACGCTAATTTTGAGATTTCAAACTGTGCCATGTGCCTCCAAATTCATTTGGGTACGTACAGATTGTAGACAGAACAATGGCTTGATTACGATAGAAAGGTACAAATGTCTTCGTGTGTATTTAAGAAATGCACGGACCATTCTGCAAACCGAAATATAAACGAACAAATATCATATTGTGAGTAAGGACTAGAAAATAAAGATTTTTTAAATATTTTTGTCATAACACTGATTTCATAGATTATATATGGATGTAGACACTGGCACATATGGTATCGCAGGCATACTTGGTGGTCGATAGTGGGTTGTTGATTGATATATTCTTTTCCTAGTTTCCTGGCTACAAGCACTCAGAAATACAGTTTTTTTTAAATATTTTTACCATATCAAAGATTTCATAGATTAACACTGGTGGATATGGTATTGTAGGAATAAAATAATGTTGACGCAGTTTACATAAATATTAATACTTATTCAAATAACATCTTCAAACAATACTCGATAAATATTTGTAATTTGTACTCGCGGCTGAATAGAGATAGTATATGCGTTTGAGGTGAGAGGCAATTTTCGTGTGCACTCCAATGTTACCACTTATCAGCAATACCAATGAAAATAATTTAATGCGGTTTTCAATGATGAGTTTTGATTTCATTGGTGAACGTTCGTAGATAGGTGTTAGAACTCACGGGGAGGCGCTGCAGTAAATATTTGGTACCATTTAAACCGCATTTAAATCGGTTAAGCCGTTTCGGTGTTCAGTGCGTACAAACACCCGACAATGTTTGTACAAACAGACAAAAATTCTAAAAATCTTTGTTTTGAGTTTAGATTCTAAAGTAATATAAATTAAATACAAAACTACTATAAATTAAAAACAAAACACATTTTTTTTCTTGAAAACATTAAATGTACAGACACGGCTAGTCTACGAATTTATAATATGTATAGATATAAGTACTAAGTAAATATCAACTTCCAATTACAACGTATTCCCAACTGCCCTTTATACTTTTCATTACAAATATTGATATTATATTAAATTGTAATCATTAATTTCATTCATCCATATGAGCCAATTGACGAATTAAATATTTAAACATTAATGTTTAACCTAGGAACTTTTTTTTATAAACATTAGTCAAAATTATAAGTAACACTACCTATATTGTGCGGCTTCGCTCCCGTAACATAATATTATACCTATATAGCCTATGTTCATCAGATTGATTGATTCCTTTGGTAAAACAAATCGATCTAGTATTTTCGAAGCCTATAATCAAAAATCAAATCTTTATTCTTTATAATATAAGTGTAAACTTCTTTCTTTGATTGGACACTATAAAATAGATATTTTTAAGCACCTTTGATTTTAATTTTATTATTTTTTTAATTAATTTTGATTCTGTTTTTAATTCATTACTATATTTATATATTTTTTCTTATTTTAATATAATATTGAATATTTAAATAATTAGGCCCGAATACTCAATTCAGTTTTTAATTTATTTATCTGAGAACGCTCTAAATTAAGACAATTAATGAACTATATTTATGTATATAAATTATTTATTATACAAATTAAATCTTATCCGCTCCATTTAAATGCACTAAGCAATCAAGCACATATAATAAGGTGTTAAAGGCTTTCAGGTAGATGTATAGTTTGGCTGCAGCGTGGTAAATGTGCAGTCGGCGTCAAGGGGCGTGGGTGGGTTGCAGGGGTGAGGCCAGACGGCGAATGAACTACAGAAAGGGTTAATGCTCGTTTCCCCTGCAACGTGGCCTGCGCTCGCCCACCTAAGTTTTATGCCGCTGAATATGTGCTTCACTTCTTATGATTATTAAGAAAAACCTTTGACAAATCCGAATCATTTAAGAAACTGTCCAGCTCAACTCATCTCATCTCAGAAGATAGTAAAAAAATGGTAATGGGTACGCTTTAATGATTATTTGCTATCTTGGTTACGTGTTTTTTACAGGTCGGATATAATGTGGAAGTTAGGCAAAATAATGAATTAATCTACAAAACAAAAAAACTTCGATTAGTAAAATAATATTTTTAAATAGTTTAGAAAAAAAAATGGACGGGATTGGAAGCTGTAATAGTGACGCTAGCGTATATATAAAGATTAAATAATTCGATGAAAGTATGATAAATAAAACTGAAAAAACAAAATAATTTTTAGCCCCTAATGCCATCTGTTTTAAAAACCTAGTTCGTAAACATTACCTCTCGGTCGCTTTGAATTCGGAGTAGCGCGTCTCCGTGTATATTATAATTAGTGTGATATGTATTTATATATTTATGTATTTATGAATATATTGTATATATTATATATGGTATATATTTAAATATATTATATTTATTTTTATTATTATTATTATTTTATATATATATATATATTTTTTTTATATTATTCCAAGTAGCTCTAGTAACCTGCCTTTTCCTCTTCGCTCATTACTTTCTGCCCGGTTGCCTGGTAGAGATCACTACTAAGTGATAAGGCCGCCTTATGTGCTGTACTGTGTAAACCAACATCTTAGCTCCTAATTATGTATTTTTACAGTACATTAAAGAGTGAAATAAATAAATAATAAATAAATAATTTTGAGTGTAACATAACGAATTTTATAAACAAGAAAATCTTTATTATATCGTTCACAAGTTCATTTGTTAATAATAGTTATTTTTCCTACATTTTCCTCAGCATCCTTATACGTGATAAAAGCACCAGCTTTTATTATAACTTGATGGTTTAGGTATAAACGTTCACGTTTAAAATGTAGTGTATACATAAGTGTTAAAACATTGTTTAATAATTTAAAAAAGTTACATATCAAACTTGGAGTATAAAAATACTACTGTATAATTTCTCAATGTGTTCCGTTTTCCACATTTTTTCAGTTTAAAAGGCAGGAACAACAATTCGGTTAAAAGTTGACAATTATTGGGATTGCAATTATTGCTATTAAAAATTAGCAGGTGTCTACGGGTTTGCGGACGAAAGAGTGGTTATATTAATGCCATATTAACGCATAATTCTATGTGTAAGTATTAAATAAAATTAAATAAAATTATATTTAAAGCATCAATAAGTTTCAATTCAATTGCTCATGGATTTTAGCAATTTAATTGCAATAATTTGTCCTACTTTAAGGACACACCTTTTTCATGAAAGAAATAATCTATCAGTAAACATTTACTCCACAATAAAAACCCCTTAACGATTTTACAAATAAATATATCATTTTTTATTTTGTCTTTGGTTAGATAGATAGAAAATATAAGATAGCAAATAAAACACGTACAAGGGGCGACCTTATCGATAGGGAGCGATTTCTTCCAGGCTACGTGTGAATTAAACATTGGAAATAATAAAGAAAAGTGGTGGGTGAGCAAGCATTTGGTCAAGTGACAAAAGTAGACATACTTTGTGCATATATTAATATACAAAATAAAGGGAAATAATTACTATTCTCTATAATATATATGTACATAATATACTCATACATAAATTTTAATGCTCGTAGTTTTACATTTCAGTTTATGAGAAAAAAAAATGGTAACTTGTGAAATAGGGGACAGACAGGGAGAATAAATTCAAATTTTTGTTGATTTGTAAAAGTTGACTGTGTAGAAAATATATATTTTTACTGATTTCCCAAGAACCGGGGAAAGCTTGTTTTGTGTACGTACTCTGTTAAAATGCACCATACATACAGTGACAATAGTTTCTAATGTGAATGCTAGATGGCGGTAGAGGTAATAATATTAATCAGTGTTCGCCCTAAGGTATCCCTGTTCGTAATATTGTGGTATTATCCACGGTTATATCATAACAACAAGTGTCAGATAAAATTTATTGATGGCTAATCAATTTTTGATAAGTTAATGTAAAGAATAAAGAAAGTAATAATTTTGGGTTAATTTGAGAGCACTTTTCAGTAATCGGTACTAATCTGCATAGTAACGGTGTTAAGTACGTATAGTACCACTGATTTCTTTACACATTAGTTTTAATTAAACTAATTTAACTAGATCTATCCATTGATATCCGTAAAGAAGCATAGTGTGTAAATTTTTTATAGCCTAACCTAGGAAAAATAATTCTAAACTAGATTAACATACAAGTCACTTATTAAATTAATAAAAATAAAAAAATAAAAAATAAAAATATTTTATTAACCAAGTTATGAGTTACATAAATTTATGTGTCCCTGGCTTCCAAGCTAGGCGCAACCTGTGGTATGAAAGCCAGTTCCTTCCTATGGATGAAAGCTGCTGGTTAACAATTTTAATTAGAGTAGTTAGTATTAACAAACAAAAGAAAAGATAGTAAATAAAATTAGGAGAAAATAAATAATAAAATATATAAATATTCTACGGATGTGTGTTAGTATAATATAAATTGTTAGTATAATATAGGCAAATATAGCATATTATAGAAAATAATCTGTGCTGCACAAATTATTATTTTTTAATGTTTAGCGAATGTGTTGAGATTGACGTTGTAGTTTAGTTAAATGAATATTATGGAACGGCACAGTTTAAGCCTTGCGGATTTTCCCGTGTGGTGGCCTAAAGCAAGATATTAGATAGCCTCTAGCAGGGATGGTGAATTATGGTTCATATAGTGGTATACCACGCGACACAATATTTTGGGCTCTACATCTATCATAAAATTGCACGAAAAAAAGCGCGATTTATGTACATATTATATTTTAAAGCGAGTGATCCCACGAGATATTCCGGTTATTTTCTATCATTTAATTGATTGGTTTTAGTGATCCAAAAATCACAATCACAAAGAACATCGATGTCTTTATGGTATATAATACGTATAGGTTCACCTACCCTAGCCTATAGGCTATAGCCCTAATAATGCCTATCATAAGCATAGAGAATTTTTAAAATCCATCTGGTAGTTTCGAAGATAAACGCGTTTAAACAAACAAAGAAACTTCTCTGCTACACAAAGTTAAGTTTGTGTAAGAAACTTTCAATTGTTGAGATTTAAATCCAATGAAATATGAATTTATTCTGTTTTTGTTTTTTGAACGTTTTCAACTAATTTTGAAATTGTTAGTTTTTTATATCAACTAATAACACACTAATAAACAGACAATGATTCTATAAATCATGAATGGTATCTAGCTGACAATCATCATAATTACTAAGTGGACAATAGAGGTATAATTAAGTAAACTCATTTCCTTTAAGATATCGCAAGCAAAGATTTATGGCTGGAACGATAAATGAAAGTCATCTCTCTATAAATAAGCTACTATGTACAATATCTGATACATAATAATTTATTGTGTTCACTAGCAACGGGATCAGGGTACTAGGTAAAAGAAATGCGCGTGCGCGGGTAAAGTTCAAGGTCGAGGGCGCTGAAAGATTTCCAAGGAGATCAACGGCCTAGGCTCCCATTTGTGGGAGTTGCTTTAGGACAATTTGGGACGTATGACCTTCACCGTGTTGATTGAACGAGGCACGTGTATTGGGCGCGTAGGCGGTGGCGTTATTGAACTGAATCCCGTGATATCGCTACAAATATTATGTCCTCGAAGTGCTTTCTTTTCTTGTTTTCCAAGATATAAACTTACCTTTTGTCTAGGCTGTTACTGATTTATGTCTACGATTATATAAGATTTGTTATTTGATTATATAATAATTAATAACTAAAGGAAGGAATTTTATTTAAGAATTAAGTGAAATATTCAAGTGAAGAAGAGTGAGTAAGATCTAGTTCAGTTTTAAATTCAACAAAATAATTTTTACTTAAGTCTCATAATTTTGTAAAGATATTTTGAAATTTGTAAGGCTTTATAGCCATTTATTCTTTTATATTAATTTTAAATTTTTTGTTTGTATAACTTTTTTTACCTACGCTTTACAGCCTCTTCGCCCAACTAGTAAATGTTTCCCATCAACGCTGAGTACACCTATAATTGGCACATTTCCAGTATTTTTATTTATAAATTATGTTATGTATGTGTTTTGTTGGTGGACCTTAATAAAATAAAATAAAAAATAAAATAGTTTATACCAATTTTGCCAATTATTATTAAATCATATTTAAGGTAGTTACATATGTGAATTAATAACTTTTTACTTTGAAAACATGGAGCTAGGAAACATAATAATTACTAAGTAGTATCAATCGTCTTCACAAGGAAAAATTAGGCGAAAGCTTCCAAATTCATACACTTATGAAACGGATTTAGTCACGATATTTCTGTAATATCAAGTTCCATATTCATTCCATATCTATCCGTAGAAGTTTATGCACATTGTCCATGCTTATTAAAATAACGTCGATATTTGTGTTGCGGCCCGCGGGGGACATTGCGGGGAGCGCGGTGAGTGGTGACGGTCACGGTCGAGGACGCGGCCTTGACACGCTCAGCGGCTTGTGCGGCGTGCGCCCATCCACTGCCGCTCGCTAGCCGCTGCCGTGCTCGAATAATGCTATCCAATTGGGTTATTGGCTATTTTTTTAGATGAATTATTTTCAGCCAGGAAGTCGCTGCATTGAATTAATATCGAAGAAAGATACTTAAACATTCATTATTTGATTTGCATTTAAGCTATAGCTATATTAGGTGCCATGAGCCATCGCTTCAATTGTTTTTTACACATATGTGTATTGTCCGCAATAAACATATATATTGTATATATTTATTCCAAAATTCAATTAAATCATTGGGAAATATAAATTATACATTATGACACTATTAGTCTACTACGTACTTTTTATATAAACTTCATATTAAATCCTGTTTTGACAGAAAAAAACAACAATATTTTTGAAATCTGATAACTGCTTGGTTTTCATTCCAATTCCAATTTCCATTTTTGATATAAGTACATAGTATTTTCCATAAGTCCCATGAGAAGGAAATAAGGAAAATTGTATATGAGAAAGCATCACAATTGCGGTTTGATTTGTTCACTTTTTATATGGACGCTAAAAATGTTTTGCCTTCATTTCTAACAGATGCCAGATGGTCGGGATTTCCGGGATTGTTCCGGAATTTTGCATTTTGTCCCGTGTCCAATAATTTTCTTATACAATTTTTAGTCACCTATAACCAAAACTTTGATTTTGTTGACTAGAAATGTTCAGGAAATGATGACACTGTATCTGGCAACCCTAACTAACCTAAAAACCTCTCCCTGAACGAATCCAAATCCGCATGGTGTGTATGTAATTTCGCCTGAAAGTAAGCTCACATCCGTCGGCCGGAGCGTCAGTTCCGTCAGCACGGATTTGGCACGGCCTGACCGTGTACGGTATGTTTTAGACGTTGTTTCATGAACCCTGACGCTTATTAAAAGTAACATGGCTTTTCTTAGTTATTTCGTTCCACTAAATATATACAAACAGTTGCAAATTAAACATTTGTATATAAATACAACATATTTTGTTCGATTAATTGTTACCGAAGACTGAAAACCACTTTGATGAAGTTTGTAGCGTAAGCTTGTAGTTGTTGCTCAATATAGGTAACTATATTCCATGAATGTAATTTAGTATAGTACACATTATAAGGAATAAAGTGCCTGGTACCTAAAATTATTAACTTTAATTTCGGGATTCTTGAATTTAAATTTTAATAAAACAAAATATATGTGAATACGTCACATCGTAAATGTTATGCATTTGAAAGAACTTGTGATACCAGTTTGTGTGGTATATTATCTCGTTCAAATATTTTCGGTGATAACTCACATTTTTTTTTATTTAAATTAAAAGATAGGTAAACCTTTATATGAATTGGTACTCCGTTTCGAAGTTCAGCGCGAACAAACTTCTACAAATAGACATACAGTCAAACCAACAGATTAAGGTTCTAAAATTCATCATCAATCAGTTTCGGAAACTAAAATAGTTTTTGCTAAAATAAATTATGGACAAGCGGTTGGAAAGCTACATGTAGTTGTTTTAATAAAAAAAATAAAAATGCAATTTCTTTTTAAAGCACATTTTGTCACTATTTGCACTTAGTAGAATTAACTTTTGCAGGGGTATTTCTCTAGCGGAAAATTAAATAATATACATAACGCAGACATGAAGATTTATAGTTGTATCCGACTATAAATCTCCATGTCATGCCATCATTGTATTTGCAATTTTATAACTTAACTTATGGTAATTGCATTAGCAGGTCCTACATTTGGAATTTATTTATAACTGGGACTTTATCGGATCTCAAATATCGTTATAACTATTAATTTTATCGTAACATATTTTAACCATGTGATTAATGAATTTCTATCTATTAACACTAGTAAAGAAGAATAGCTATGAACTTCAGATAACTTGGTTTGTATCCAGCTCTTTAACAGCATTGTATTGTATTATACATACCACTGCTTCTTCTCCAATTTAAGATTACCGTTGCGGCGAGCTTTCGGGAATGAAAGGAAATATTATTTGATGTCATTCATAGTTCCTTATAATTTTACTGGATATCGTATTCACGATGGCAATAAAAGACATTAAAAACAAATCATAATCCTAAATCTCCGTATAATCGGTTGTTGTTGTTACAAAAATATGTATTGTTATTTATTGTTGTTATTAGAATCGTAAATAATAAATATCCTGAGTATTGACTTTTTTTTTATCGTCATGCAGGACCAAACATCAGGAAATATAACCAGGAGAAATATCATAAAATTATAAAGGGAATTGAGGCATATTTTGACGAATTTAAAAACTGCATAATCGGAATTTCAAAAAATTTACGCTTACCAAGTACCTCTACCTACATTTGTTTGGTCTGCTTTAAGCGTCGTACCTAATGTTATTATGTAGAGTATATATAGTAAACAGTCCAATTTAATATTGCCGTACACAATTAGGACACCTTTAAAAATATTCAAATAATTATTTCGTTAACATCATAAACACCTCCTGAAGACATAAATGAAAAAAAGTCAACTGCTTCAATTTTCAGTAGATCAACTTTACGTGATAAGAAATAAATTTCTATGACTAAATGCATATAAAGTTTTCTGCTTTAGAAAGTAATTAAAGCTCTATACCTAAAGCTTTTTTGGCTAAGTGTTTTTTTACTTTCCACCAATGAACTACAATATACATAAAGATTGTTATGTAGGTTTAATAATTCAAATTTGTAAATATCATTTAAAATTGACACTTATACACCCAGGCATTAATCGATTACTGCTTTAAAGAACGTTGCGTTGCTCTAACGATCTGTATCAATAAATCAGAGTACCTTAAATTACAGAGAATTATAAAAGAGGTAATTTTTTTTAACTGAAATATGACATAAGTTAAAGATTTATAAATTTTTAAATTATTCGTCATAAAAAGTATAAATGAAGGTCAGCCAGGCTTGACAACCCATAAACTGTAATGTAAGGCATTATTATTTTCAAAAGCGGAATTTGCTAACTGGCTCATTGTGTCGAGTGCGCTACTGGGTAATTCTTTTCATTAGTTAAACGAGTCATCAAGGATCGAGATTGCGAATGTAAAAAGTCCGCGTCGGTCGGATACGGGTTCCCGAAGGACTGTGAGGGGGTACGAGGGTCACGGGGCGAGGGGGGGCCGGGAGTGCATCGGGACGTTGACTGTCTGGCTTCTGCTTGCGTTATCTGCAGTTGCCCTTTCGTGCGATGCACCGTAACCCTCCATACACCCCCACTGGCAAGGGGTATCAGACTACTGCAACCCCGACCGTTCTAGAAATTGCTATTGACCTGAAATTAGGACGTGAAATTTCGAAATTGTTTGGCAATTTTGTTTCGTTCAAGTTCCGTTTGATAGTCAGATATTGCTTTTCTATCCTTTTATAGTTCAACTTCGTATAGTTATTAATTTTAACTGTAGGTAGAATACATTTATAATTTTGTAAAGACATTGATAAAGTCTTTGTTTTAACTTTTCTAGGTTTTAATAGGTACGTAAATAAATTTGTAATCAATACTGATACTGCTTTCCAGATAATACACATAATAAATCTTAAGTTCAACCCGTGTCGCGACATAAAGAATGGTTTCGTAGTTAGATTTGAAAAGGTTAAGAATTTCTTATTTATCGTTAGGTATACAATTATACATATTATATACCAACTTTGTGTATATTATATAACACGAAAATCTTTAAACACTGAATATATGTTATATTGTGATGGGTTCAATTTTCGTTATATTACTTTTTACTTTGATAGTCAATAATTAAATTATAGAAAACGATGTTTACAAAGTTACATGATAATAATCTCAAAATCTGTTGACGTTTCTCCACGTAATTACTAATATGTAGGAAGTGGATCGTAGGCACACAAAATACACTCTTGAAATTAGTTTCATCTAATTTGAATTGTGAAAACTGAAAGTTAACAAAAATATCAAATTGTGACTCTACTTCGTAATACAGGATAATATACAATTTCTATTAATCATTATTTAAGTTTAAATGAAGTACAATGTACTGTAAAACATTATAAAAAGTGTTACTCTTTACTTTTTTATACAAAAATATGTTTGTAATGAACTTTTATTGTAATAAAAATAACTATTAATAAACGTTAGCATTTTATAAAATATTTATTAATTTATAATGTATAATATTCACATATTTACATACAAATTTAATAATTTTAACACATTTGCCCTGCCTTTGTAAAGCCCTGCCATTTCTTCTGACCATTGGTTGCCTGGAAGAAATCACTATGTATCGTCATAAAGCCGCCTTTGGTGCGTGTAGCTGTATTTTTCTTTCTTTTATATAATGTAATAAAGAGTTAATAAATAAGTTAATAAAATATTTGATAGTTATAGACACTTCACATAAGCGCTAGTTATACGAGTATTTAGTCAATATTTTTATAGATAATAAATTACATTAAAAATAACTATATATTGAAGGTTTTTCTATAATTGCAATATTGATTGATAATGTTGTTTTCAAAGTGAAAGCGTTGATAGCGATAAAATAAATTATAACTTAAGCCTTGAACTCCAAGTGTAAGGACCTTCGCAATGCCAGGCTATTGTTTCATTAAACTTTACGAGCTTACTACGACATAATAGTTATCGTTTAATGAAAATAAACAATTTTATTACCAACTTTAAATGATAGTTAAGGGATATAAAAATAATAGGATGTGAAAGTTTCATATTTAACTATTATAAATAATATCTGTGAGATGTCTTTGGTAAAGTTTTGTGAATTTAATTTTGCCGCACGGCACAATGTCAACTCTTAAAAGCCTCGAAACTCACCTTTCGTATGATTTTCCAGCCTTACGGCCGTTTTCAATATTCTATCTATCCCTACTTTTGCTTACTAAAGTCAGACAAATCTATCTATCTGCACTTACTTTGATTTCAATATCCTAACGGCGGATACATTTGCTATGACTTTTGTCCATCTATTGTCATATAATCTGACATAACAATCTTTCCATAATCATAGATACATTATTGAAAATGGCCGTTATTCAATATATTATACATAGCTAATATAGCTGTGCCCGAATCCAGTATTTCAAGAGTAAAAAAGTCAACCTAGCTAAAGTTTTTGTTATCTATTCAGTTTATAATAAGCAGGTACTAGGTACTCTCTGAAAATCCTTTTTCATATATTCTAGCCTCCTCTGTACATTGGGATTTGGGATGTTAACTGCTCGATCGGAATCGTCTGGGTAGGATCCGGAGACCCGTATTTACCTTTGTCCTTTTTTCCCCTGCCCACCCGCACTCATTATCTTGCTGTGTCCTTAAGCATGCAATTTTCTAACAATTTCCCTTACGAAACATACGTTAGTACGAAGAAGATAAAGTTTTGTGTCCATTTTTCATCGAATTGGTAAAAGGCTATCAGGTCTTTTGGACAATCGACCTTGAGCGAGTGTCCTCGGGCCGTGTCAACGACAGCCAACCTCGGCGCGTGCTGAACCCCTCCCGCGCCCCGCCGCCCCCGCGCCCCTGGATGCTTCTGTGAAAATTTAACTGCCTGTTTAATTAAAACTTTTGTTTAGCTTTATGACTTTAAAATAAATGTCTTTCGTTTCACGTAAAATAATGTATTTAAAATCGTTATTTCGAATCGTCATATTACGCTTTAAATGACTGAATTTTCACTTGTTTACAATATATTACATATATCCATTATAAATTCTTATTAACTTCATTTTATGTTTTGATATTCAAAGTACAATTTGAGCCTTTTCCTCTGGTATGTTTGAGATATCATTGGTAAATTTTATTAACACCTTTAATATAACTTGTTTATTTTTGTTCGCCTCTTTGTCCTTCAACAAGACACAATTATTTTTTTGAACATTGTAATTTGGTTCGAAGAAATATAGGTAGGTGGAGTTTTTTCTGCATTTTCTGTATTTGATTTACATAATTAAATGTTTAACATTAACCATGCATTAAGACAATCATAAAATTAAATTATTTGATATACTTAATTGTTCTACAGTAAGTAATAGTATTATTTTCAACTCAAAATCGTGTACTTTTCATTTAGGAAACAAAACCTTGCAGCATACGTATGTGCACCCATGTCGCAAAGAGGCTTATGTTCAGTTACTTTAAAAACAAAATGGGTCGTTTTACTTCGAAGGATACTGTCCGTACAATATCCTACTAGGGGTAAATCTAAAGTGATGTATAATAAACGTGGCGTTAACATACCAACCAAAACTTACGTTCCGATTGGTGGATTATTTTACCACTCGTTAGTGAAAACGATTCGTATTTGTTATACTATGACTTTCCGTTGTTTATAGGAACCGGGCCTTAGCGTACCTTTAAAGTACCGTTTTTAGTACCAACCACGATTACGTACACGCAGTACTCCTAGTTTCATAAATACCATACGACTCTCACACCCGTTGTCACAAAAAACACTTGTTTAAAGTAGTAAGTAAAGTAAAATACTATGCGAAGTAAGAATGCACAATGCGTTCCAAATGACAAATCTTAAATTTAGAAACAATAGGACTTAATTTCGTCGCCAAATAACAAACCACCACTCAAGTGTACTCTTTGAATGGGTTTATAGGGCCCTGTGCGCTGTGAATTCATAGTATTCTTTATGAATACGGGTGTTACTCAAATTGCACAAAATGCGAATCAGACAATACAAAGATGAAATCATATGACTCCGATTTTTTATTTCTTAAGCTTTTATTTATCTGTTTAATATTTTAGTTATAATATATTTAGTATTTTAAAAATCTATTTCATCGGTCCGGTTATTCAGTACAGTGTTGTTGTATCAACTCAAATTACGTATTGCCGTAATTTTATCGTCATTGGGTTAATTAAGGTATTTGTTACTCAAGCTTCAGTACAAAGATTACATCTGCATCGTGCAACAATTTAAGGTCAAACTGAATGGTTTATTTACTCAGTTGCATCCAGTTAAAAGAGTTTAGTTACAGGGCGCGGTGTACGGGGGGCGGGGGCATGGGGGCGACGACTGGCACCTAAAGTCCGACATTGAGATACCCTTGCAAGGGCATTCCACTACTGCAGTCTTCAAGGCTTGCAGGGTCGAGACACACTCGATCTATATTCTTGGTTCAACTGAACTCATACAATGAACTAGGTTTATTGTTATGAAGATATATTTTGCCAGTGTTTTCAATGCCTCAAATTTAATTGATATTAAAGTAATGATGACTCTGTTATATTGTATTAGAAATGTTATACTTAAAGAATTATAATCATGCAGGATTGGCTATAATCCGATTGTTCTTTTTTACCAGATATTCTTTTGTTGTTCAAAATTTGACTACAGTAAATGAATTACAACAAGAATAATATTACTTCAACATAAATAATCATCATTAACTAATCGATGTGCTCTTTTACATGTGATACATATGTACCTCATCTTTATTTTATTTACTAAATTAAATTGTGCAATTGTTAGACTTTCTTAGAAACATAATATATTGTTTTATAACTTGTGAACTAGCTATCTTAGCTTATTTATTGATTTGTATTGAAATTTGACTTTCTTACTTTAGAATACAGGCCTTACAGGCGAAGCCTAACCAGAAACGAGTTCAAATTTTATGTTTTCTACTGTTTCGATCAATGCGCAATAGATAGTAATTTTAAGTTCTATATTTAGCTGTGAATTGTAGAAACCCTATAAGGTAAATAAATTATGACAGGAGCTTTTAGTGCATTTTTAATGATGATTCAATCATTGCATTGCGTAACTAAATATTACATAATATATGAGATCTATATGCGGAATAATATCTTAGCAATTACATATAGTTTTTGTCCAAACAGTACGCGAGCATCACGCTTGTTATTGTGATTTTAATAAATAGGCACACGAGATAAAAACCAATGGTATACATTATATTCATAGACTTTAGCTAAGTGTAAACACGAAAAGCGATAACATGTAAAGTTTTTTTGTGGGAAAGCCGTTAAATTTTTAATAATAATATATTAGTATCCAGGGGAAGAATGCACGTCTAGCCGTGCATATCGATCGACGGAGGTCGCGACGGCGGCGACTGATGCAGGATGCGTTTACACCGTGTCCTTTATTGGCCAATAATTTTAACATTTAACAATAGTAGAAGTAAGGGAAATAACGTGTAAAATCGATAGAATGTATTGTTTTTGATAGAATTTCACAAAGTTACTTTCTATTGAGACTCTTTTGACTACTTGCAAAATTTATTATTACAATTTATTGTAGGTACATCATCAGGTAGATATCTAATATTGGTGTCATGCTAATATGTCAACTTCCATGTCCATACTGTGAAATGGTGTAATAAGTAATTAATGATTATTATATGCAATATATGCGTCATATAGTCACTCTTTTGGTCTACATTGAACAATCTTAATATTGCTTGTAGTGCACGTTATCGCGATTAAGTTTTAGTAAAATAATATGTTTTCTTTTACTCATGAATATTTAAAGTCACAAGTTCAAGTTCACACGCAAATGTCGTCGTAGATTTGGTTTGGAGTTCATGGTTAAGTAGTTTTTGTAT
>LQNK01001423.1:33129-74543 GCA_001586405.1 Phoebis sennae
CATTTTAGGGATGTCATTAAAATATGATGATAAGAAATAATTGATGAGTTATCAATGCAGTTACGATTTAATAAGGCCCTCTAAATTAATTGAGTAAAGATTATATAATATCGTTTTTATTATTAGTATCTTACGTCCATTAATCTTTTTTTGGAAAATTTATAATAAGTTTATTTTTTCTCAAAAAACATAGTGAAGTTTAAGTTAAAGAATTTTTATAAGAAACCTCTTTAATTTTGCACTATCCTTGAAACCCCATTCGTTTCCTCCCGCTTATACGAGTCCAAATTGAAGTTAGTAGGGATCTTTGCTCGAAAGGGTATGCGGCTCTCCCCTACACGGATTTGCTTATAAGAACCCTTAAGGAAAAATGTGCCACAATAATATTTGTGCCATCGTATTTCGATCGCCATACGTACTACTAATAAAAATTAAAAAAAAATACAGAGATTTACTTAAATATCATCATAAGAAATTAAATACAACAAAAAATGCATGGTTATGATAACACTGTTATGTAACATTACGATGTACATGCTCAATTACAATTACAGGGCGATACGTCTCGACCTCGCTTCGCTTCAATTATTTTTCCGCGTGTTAGCGATCGTTATAATCATGTGATTCTGTAAAACAAAGGCGTATGAATGATTCAAGTGTTCCTTATAATCGTGGATAAAAACCCCGATACACATGATCTTCTTTGCCGTGGAAAAGAATTAATCTTAACTCCAACGTTCTATTTTCAACGTTCAGTTTTGTTCGCGACCTTGCTTGCGTAACACGGAAACGGAGGCAAAGTAAATCCAATGTCGATCGTATATTACATCTCATTGAAGGGACCGTCAGATCTCTGAGAAGATGATAATTTCATATTTTTAGAATCCAGGGTATCGAATGTTCCGGAGATATAAATAGCGTGTGTTTAACTGCGGAATGTAATTACTTCCTAAATATATTACATCCGATTCCTTGTACAACGGGACGGGAGATAAGGTGCAGCAGGGTGGCGTGTGGGTAGGGGACTTGAATGTCGGGCAAGGGCGGCGTGAGTCACGGCCGCGATCAATACTGCACTACTAGGAAATGCGTGGCCGCGCCCGGCGACGTTTACAATTGCACTTTGAACTACTCGAAATATGCGATACAATTGTAGATATTTCGTCTGATACGATTTTGCAGCAATTCTTTCAGTTAACTCTAAATTATTATAGGTTTTCCAGCATAAACACTTGATAGTTTTTAACAATTTGTAATTGATATCACAGTTGTTATATTTGCACTTTCAACGTTTCAAATTTAACAGTATTTAAGGAGTATCATATCCTTGTATGTGATTATTTAGCATTTATTTATTTTCCTCATTAGTTTCGATCGTCATCTTAAGAATTGGGATGACTCATCTCGTAGCCCCTCGTGCCATCAAAGTATATCAGGTCTAAACGAATCCATACATACACCAGCCTTACCAAGGACAGTCCACTCGAGGGGTTCACAGTATACCTATGCAATATTATTTAGCTAAGCTTCAAACTTTAGGTACCTATAGTGTAGCAGACAGCAGCGCTTCCTATAATAATTTACAGCGGCTTTGCTAGCTTTGCGTATTAAATAATATTTTATGTTATTTACATGTGAACTTAAGTAGTACAGCTTCTTAATGTATATGTGAGTTTAAAAATTATCTCCCCATGTTTTTATGTTGATCTATTTGATATTAAAAATATAGAGAAAATGATTTAAATTAGCTTTAATATTGATATGTTTACCGTCTATAGTTTAGGTATTTCATCATTTCAGCATACAAAAAAATTGTCAATGAAAAACTTTTGGATGAAAAGTATTGACCTATTATTGCTCGCTTCTCGTTACATCATAATGTATAATTAACCGCCGTTTAAAATTCGTTCAAAAGGATTTTTATTCAACAGGTATGAGTTTGCATTTATTTTAAGTACTCACTATTATTTGTATTTACAAATGTAAATATGTAATGTTATAATAAAAATAAACAGTAAAATTAAATAGTTTTCTGTGGTTACCAATATTCATTACCCATTACTAGTTAGGTCGCCCATGAAGTATGACATTCTGTTGGTTCATTGGATAAATAAATCTGTAGAGGGTTCAACTCTGTACATAGAATAAATATTCAAAATAACTATCAGGGGCTGATTAGGGCCGATACTGATGCCACAAATGTAATTAATAAAATTTTTGTCACTGTCTTTCTCTATAACCGTTATAGAAACAAAGACTACACGACTTGTTTTAAAGAAACTTGGTACAATTATTTTTCATACTCCTGAGCTGGTTATAGTATAGTTTTTCAAAATGCTACAGTAAATAAGAGCACAGAAGTGAAGGGAAATTGGGAAAACAGGAGTTACTCAATTTTTAAGCTTCCGTCGCGTATGCAAAATTAATGGTTAAAGCACACAGGAATCATTTTTTTATGACGGAAAAACATACTTAAAATTTATGGGTTAAATGTTGTTACGATAACTTTAACTATGATACAGCAAAAGCTTAAAAAATTCGACCGCAGGACCGCTGTGAAATTTCATTTCTAAAGATTTTTTATAATTTTCTATGGAAATAAGAGGTTGTAGAATAGAAGGTTGACCAAAATGTCACACTGTGCGCGCGCCTCTACATATTACAGAATTGTATAAGACGCACGAGCGATATTCATTGCCTTAGATAATTGTATTAAATTTTTTCTACAAAAAGTTGTACAAAGGAAAGATGAAAGAAAAGAAAGTATTAGACTTCATTAATGAGAATATTTTACGAAGAGTTCTACCTCATGCTGTACAACCTTCATAATAAATTATGTTAAGTTTTAAAACATAATTCGAGTACTTGACACGTGGAGCACTCTGAAGATAATCTACCCATTGAAAAATTAAATTTGTACTATTTTCTCCTCTTTCTATGTTTTAAACATAATAATTATATTGGTTGGTTATAAGTTCATATTTCGTTATACTTATTGAGTTACTTTCCAGTTGCGATTCCTTTATACCATAAATCTATATAAAATGTAAAATAAAATCGTGTTAATTACATTTTTTTATATAAGAACGGCTGAGTCGATTTGGCTAAAAATTTTTAGGAGTTAGCATAAAACTAGTAAATGGACATAAGACTTATTATCTTGAATATTCCACATGAACGGGGAATATAGGCAAATGAAACCGCGGTGTACGGCTAGTAAATTAAAAAAGAGCTAAGAACTTCTTTATGCGGGGTATTTCCGTACTGATAATGATATGATTAACTAAAGATATTGGAGGTTGTAGTTCTTCTCATTTCTTGGCGTTAACATATCGTAGCTAATCTAAATTTGTTCAAAAATAATCCAATTATAGATTCCTTAAATTTATGAGCCAAGTAGGTACACTATTGTTAAAAATTAATTTAAAATCAATGTGTGTTTTCGCCGACTTACGTATTCTATTCGATATCATGCTGATTGAATTTGAAATAATTTTGAATTTGCGACGATATTAATGAATTATTAAAATAAAATGAATAATATCATATAAACGTAGTCCAATACCGTTTTGGTACATATTTTATTCGTTGCAATTGGTTAACATATTGTATTATTCCAAAATTTAATTAACATACGTTAATTGTGTTAAATATAGATTCTTTGAATGACGGTAACGATATTGCGCTTGAAAAATAGCGAATTACTGATGAGTACAAATTGTGATAAGTGAGAACATAAATAATTATATACTGTAACCTCCAGTCGACTTTCCGACTATCGTCCGGAACAAATACGACTGACCTACAAACGGCCGCATATACAGAAAGATTCTTTTTCCGTCCTTTTCCTACCTCAACGTATTAACCGCATGCGGCTGAGATAGCATGCCTTGTTACGACGAGCCTCTGTTCTCAATGTCAAGTTCACCTATTATTATTAGTTCTCAATGCCACAAAACATACGTAATATTAAATATATCAACATACGTAACAAACATAACATAACAACACACTCGGACAAACACATAATATGAATTATGAACACAATATTTTAAGAAATTACCCGATTTTTAAATGTCACGAATAAGTCATTAATGGTAAACCATACGTATTCAATATACATTTGGAATAATTATCTTTTAGTTTGTTATTGATTAACTGTTTATACAATTATCACTATTCTATCTCCATCTTTACAAAAGTAATTAGAAATTCGTTCTGAGTGTTCCTCATCAAAATGATCAGGTAAGATACATTTCCTCAAATTCTACATTAAAAACGGTGATAGTAATCATTAAAAAAATCTTATAATCTCCAAAAAATAATTATAATCTATACATTGAATGACAGTATAATAAAATAATTATAAAAAAATACATTTTAGTTACAAATATCCGAAACTATAAATTTTATTTTTGCCTATTTATGTATAAGAGAATATTTTCCTACTAAATATTTGAACAAACCACGCGTTAGATTGAAAATTTAACAAGAGCGTTCTCTGTTGGAATTTTCATGAATTTCTGGTTAACAAGGGAGAAAGAAGCCTCCTTATTTCAGAAAAACTCCAACAGATGGCGCCTACTACAAAGTATTTTACTTAACAGTTTTAAGCAGCACGTGTTAGATGGAGCTACTGTATTTGAACTTGGTTTCGTTATGGGCAGTTATAGTTGTACCTTAAAACTACTAATATATATTTTTAGGTTTTATATTCATTCATTTACTAACGAAATGAATTAAAATTGTATTTAAAATGGAATTACAATAAAAATATGTCATCATCATACAATCCTACTACTATTATAAAGGCGAAAGTTTGTAAGTATGGATGTATGGATGTATGGATGTATGGATGTTTGTTACTCTTTCACGCAAAAACTACTGAACCGATTATGATGAAACTTGGTACACATATAGATAAGGGTTCAGAATAATATATAGGCTACTTTTAATCCCGGAGTTGTCATTTAATCAGAAGTTACGCGGGTGAAACCGCGGGGTACAGCTAGTATGAAATAATTTTAAATTTTATTCTTAGCATTATATTAGACTAAAAAACGATAAATTACTTTTAATCTCTCCTGTTGTTTTTTTTTACTTATTATTGTATTTTTTTTATTTACAAGACGTTCCTATTAAAATTTCCCCATTTAACCTACTCAGTTTAGTTTAAAGTCGTTTACCCTACAAAAAAGTGGCACAAATTATTTTATAATAAATAATTAAATAATTTATCAGTAGAGTAGGTCTGGCCAGTTTACGTGTGTGCTACTGGGCCGGTGGCGACTGACGCACGCAACACGCGGTCGACGGCCCCACTCAGAAAAAATGACGTTCTTGACTCAGTTTGTTTATTGCATGCTTACTCGCTTTTACGTCAGTTCTTATTTACATTTATGATACTTTTAGCACCTGAACTTACAGGTATTATTACAAAATTAATGACAGGCTAACTTACTAAGGTCGATGGATAGATCTTTCACTGTACATATATTATTACAGTTGCTATTTTACAAAGTAATACTAGTATAGTATTATATTATCTGTGGTAATGCTAAGAATTTAATATTTTACAACTTGTGTTAAACATGTCAGTGGTTCGAGGCACCAGCAGAAATAAAAATTTGCAAATTTTCATAATAGAAAAACGAAATTGCATTAAAATAACAATAATAGTTAAATATATTTATTACATATTATATACTTATCTTTCGTAATTAGTTTTGCTACTCGCCAACAGATGGCGCTTCAGGAGCGAATGTGGTTAAACTATACATTGTTATAACTTAAGTATAAACAGTTAAGTTTATTTCGTGTATTTATTATTATACCAATAATATTTTTATTGGTATAATAATATATTAAAGTTTTTTTGATAAACCTGTGAATATTTTAAATTTAAATCGATTGAAAAAAAACGTATTTTTAAAAAAGAGAAAAGATCCCTTCAGAAAGTATTTTAAATAAAAATAATTTATTTAATAATATCTTTGATTTGCTTCACTGAAGAATTTTTGGATATTTTCTATGTGGCTTGCATGCCTAAAGCTTTAACTAAAGTCTCTACTATGTATGTGGCATCATACCTTTGTTTTTTTTAATTAAACATATTCTTAGTTAAAAAATGAAAATGTGAAATAAAAATGAATTTTATCTAGAAGACCTTCTCGATACGATAGCAATGTAATAAAATAAAGCAGTTTGTTAGAGAAGGGCGGGCGATATCGTAACTATAGTTAGCGATAGCGGAGTCACGGTGCAACCTTGCAGGGTTTGTTGAACCGCGCGAGGGGGGACCTTCGGCTAAGGACCTGCATCGCGCTGACATGCCATCTATTAGCAAATATGCACTATCTACACATACAAACTAGACATATTTTACAACTAACTCCGCTTTGAAATATTACGTTGACATTACATTGCCGACTAGAGTGTTCTAGAACGGTGCAAATAATATTTAAATTTAGAATTATTTTGTTGTTTCTGATTTATTGATTGATTCCATATTATTTGATATCACAAACACATATGTAGGCTAAATAGAAGGATAAATAATTATTATTTAGAAATGTGGCTTGCATTCGGCCAAAATTAGACTGGGCTACGAAACCTCAGTACGCGTAGCACGTATGTTATTTATCATGTGCAACCATAACCTAACCTAATGTGAATCTGAAATCTTTTGTCGTAGTTTATTTAGATTAGGTTATGGTTGTGCATGATAATTGTTTTATAGAGAAATTATCTAGAAACCTAAATTAAATTTGTGTTACATAGAAATTTTACACGTAAAGTGAAACAAGTGCAATATAATATTGCGTGGTTACTATGCCTGCTCTTCCATGCAAATTTCGAGATAAGGGCCTGAGTCGGTTCGACAACAATGAGATAACTATTAACAATCGAACATCGCTCGTTCTTGATGAAGTTTATTGTTCCGATTATAGGTTATTTACTTTTGATGCAACTCGTACACATGCGTTTCTGTTTCACTAACCTAACTAATATTCATACGTTTATGTATAATACTTTGCTTCATGATATTCTTGGTTGATTGATTTATTATAATTGCACTAAATTATTTTATCGCAAATAGCATTTATGCAATAAATTAGACTCATGTCTGAATTAATACCCCCTGGACAATTAATGTTAATGGTTACATGCCCAGCCGGATGTCTGTCTTTTATTATAAATACATCTTGACTTTCATAGTACACAGTTTTTATCCATATCAATGAGACGCGTTAAAGGCTTCATTGTGCATCATAAAGAAGCGCACAACACGAGGACATCTCTACGCATCTTATTATGATGTTGTCCTATATAAGGCACAATGACTTTTTGTAAACCTTTACATGTCATCTAAGTCTATTGATCAATAGGAAATATTATATTTTCCCGGAATTAAAATATCAAATACAAAGCTTTGCCGTTTCATTGTGCCTACAAGTTTCGATTGTAGAATAAGATAATATAATGAGACGATTTCGCATGTTATCTATTACAATTTACAACATTGGTGGGCAATAGATTGATGTGTGTCAAAGAGTTGGATCTCACGGGGGCGATAATTGCGAAGGTCGTGTCGCAGCTGGAGCTATCGTCACACAGCCCAACTGCTCCTTGATACCAATGCTTAGCTCATGTCGATATACTAGAAGTTTGGTTATACAAATTTGCTATCTACATCTCTAGAAATAAAGTACGTTTCAGATTGACGGTCGCTTCGGTCGGTGGCCTTACCTCGTTTGAGTTCATGCACCCGCGTGAAACTAGGGCACGTACCTCGTGCTCCCCCCACCACTTGTGCTGCCCCTTCGTTGTCCCGTTACCTACCACTCGCATCCATCAAATTATTTTATGTCATATTCCATTATACCCAAATTCTAAAAATCTCATAGCCCATCTGAATATGAATCAATAGATAAGGCATCATAAGTGAACAGTGTATTATAAAGTGAACGTCATCACGACTATTTGAGTCGTTCTACAGACAAAATCAATATATGACAAAATAATAATAATTAATTGATGTTTTCGTCATCATATGATAATGAAACATATTAATTATCTCGCCTTTCACTGAAATATTAAAAATGCATGTTCGTGTACACAAGTTATATATAAATTAATTTTGAAGGGAAATGCAATGAGCGCTACGAGTCCAGTGAACCAGTATTGCGCTCGATGGTTGCGCAAGCGCACGGCGAGAAAGTGCGAGTAAAAGTTGACGCAACCCGCGTCACACACCACTCGCTGCCACGTCACACTCACACATGTAAAAGCCGAATGTACAATAACATTATTAACGTGTTAGACGTGTCTTGTATTGACGACACCCGATTACAATCAAGTTACGAATGCGTTATACAATACCCAGACAATCGTTGCCTCTATACATAAGGATACCGCTCCATATACTTTAATTGATCTCTTTGTTTATTCGCAAGTCGTTTTGCGAACTCAATAATGGGTACTTTTAATTAAATCGGCACACAATATGTCGTAGTGACTGGTGCTTTTGAAAGGGCATGTTAAAATGTAGAATGGAACTCGAAGGCTATAATTGCCACCATTTAATTGTTACACAAATGAATAATATTCGATAAAATTTACGGACCAATACAAAAGTATTGTAATCGAACGGATTATAATCATGGCCGCTTATACCAACAGTTACGTTAACGCCTTGAAGCTGTTGACTCGATGTTGTTTGTTGACCTTCCGCCAGCTCGGCATACACCAGATAGTGACCATTCTATGTACTTCATGACCTCATCATTACTTCACCAAGACGTTCCTACCATCGCATTTTTCATGGCTATTCAAATCTATCTGCAACATCACCCATTTCATGTTACTTCCTTGTTAATTAACATCTATTAAGAAGACAAACATTAAATCCGGGTGCTATTAAATTTCAACATAGGCTGGCTTATAAAAATAGGACATGAACCGAATATTTTTGTTTTCGTCGAGAGCTGTTCTCTAGGCATAAGAAACGAAATAAAAATGGGGATAAAATAATAATTTAGTAAAGTAATTTTCAGTCGTGTATTTAAGAGGGAGCTCGCGGCGATCGAGGCGGGGGAGGGAAAGCGCTCTGTGGCGACAGAAATAGGGCGCGGAGGACAGAGCAAGGCTGCCCCGGTTGCCGTTCGTCGACCCGCGCCCGTACCTACGACTACGTGCTATGCGTGTGTGCGTGCGCTGCGCCGCGCGCCATATGCTTCGCTATGCCGTTAATAAGCTTGCAAAAGGGAATTTACTATTTACGTTACGAGATTTTGTAATATAAATAACCTTTATAAATAACTACAGCTACGAGAATTTTAAATCTTGCAGCAGTCAACATTAAAATAAAGAATAATAAGTATGTATAAGGGCGATGTTTCAAACATTTTCAGTTCAGACTTTTTATGTGATTTTGTTAGGTATGCTATTGCATAAACGCCATCTATCGAACAATAGGCAAAGCGTTGAACGCGCCGTCCTCTCCGCCTCTCCCCGCGATAAGGGCACGAGTTCGTTGCCCCGATAGAGACTGACCTCAAAAACGAGGACACTGCAAAATTAGGACGATGACAACGTAATGACTTGAGCGCCAATTGACTCCAAACAAGTTTCGACGTTGATGTGGTAACATTACGACTGATTTTGTTTTACGCGCGGCCAATGAACTACATATATTTGATCAATTAGGCAAATACGCTGACTACGACAGCAACGCGTTAGGTCGAAGTGTTCCAATCTAGGATAATAGCTTAGGATCTGACAGAAATATCTTGAATATCATTTTTAGAATTGAGGCATTCACTTCATCGGAATATATTACAACACGCTACTAGTGTCCCGCTTAATAAATATTTTTTTATACATTAAATATAATTTGTTTTGTTTTTTTTTCAGGTAAGACTAATGTTATCCTTGGTAGCGTTGCTAACAGTCGCATTTACTAATGTAAGTACAATTCTTATACAAAAGTTTTGTTATTTTTTTCCTGCAACCACCAACAAGAGAAAACTATAACACAAGTAAAACAATTCACTGCAAACAATGTAAAACAAATTAAAACTGTTACGGCATTTTAGTCACGCATATTTTGAATGTAAGTTGCTAAAATGCTGCACGAAGCAATCTTAATAAATATATCTTTACGGAACACACAACAGAACAGCCAAGATTAGAAGAATCTTAACGCAAAATAATCTGAATTATTTTTATTTGCTTCTGAGACGGTCTTATTTTGATTGCAAGTATTTTTTTTTTTATACAAATGAATTGTCTTTTCTAAATTCACACGATGCTTACTATGTGCTATAATACAATACAAATAGATGGATACTTTTTGATACATTGTTGTAAGAACATTCTGAAAAAGGTTTAGATTTCGAAGAGATTTTTCTTTGTTAATGGTTTAAGTATAATATACTCAAATACGTGTAACATTAGATGGATATGAATGTGGTTAAATAATCTCAGTAGAAAGAGTACTTCAAGTATAATGTCTCCTTATGTCTGAAACTATAGAGTCGACAATTTTAATTTAATATGCACAAAGGGAAATATTTGAGGCAAACTGCATTTGTACTCCGCTAAATTTAAAACTAAATCCTTCATTTAAATAATCATTCCAAACAGATAAACATAAAACCAGTGACACAAAACTATTATAAGAAGAACGAGAAACTGAAATGGATGACTCTCATGTTATGTATGAGATTGCAATAGCGCACTGGTAAATAAGTGTAGGATGCAACGATATGCAGCGCCTGAGGAGGCTAAATATAATACGGTCGTCGAACTGCAATTGGGTCACTCCCTGAAACGCCACCGGGCCACCGCCAGTCGCCACCCTGTATACACTATGGAGTATATCCTATATGTATACATGTATTCCATCAATCTTATGACCACTTCTTTGTTTTGATGTTTTCATGAAAATTCAATTCAGGACGACTGGATGGCTTTAGGCAATTTAAATAATATATTTTTGAGATACTTTTCTTCTTTTCGACTTGTTTAAAGATTCATAATAATAATAAGCATTCTTTTTTCTCATCTACAATTATTAATTTACCACACGTTCTATAATAAAATATTTCTACTCGACAGGCACCCCATTAAAATTATATTTGGTTTAAAGACTAATGATAATTGTATTAAATCGTTGCTTTTTTGGGTTAGATAACTAAAGTTTCATACGTGCAAACTTTTCAATTACCCCACACTCTATAGTCCTTCGTAAAGTATAGACATTTGTATCCATATTTTAACCACTTCTTTGTGTCGTTGTTTTAACAAAAAATTGTCAGTGTGACAGGTTGGCTGATACAATTAATAAAATATAGTAATGAGATGTATTTTTAGGACTAATGATAATTGTATTAAATTCGGTGCTTTGAAAGTAAGATAACGAAATATTAAGGTACGTACTTATATTTTTTTCGTCATAAGATTATTACAACCTGACACCCGGCCATCAATGTAAGAACCACACTATTTTTGATATAATGAAAATTTACGGAACGACAGGTTTGTAGGTTCTATATTTAATATAATATATTTCTGGGATACTTTTCTCTTGAAAAGATTTATAATAATTGTACTAAAACCTTGTTTTTTATTATAAATTCCTAAATATTGATGATTATTTTTCTTCTTTTTCATAATTACAAGTATTAAATTCGGACACCGGGCCACCACTATTGTATAGACTAGACATATTCCATCAATCTTTGTTATCGTTGTCTATTGATTTTAATGAAATATTGACAGAACTAGTTGACAGGTTACAGTTTGAATAATTTATTTGTGATGATGTTTTATTTCTTGTCATATTCATAATTATTATTAACAATCGGGCCAGGCCACCGCCACCCCGTGTTACCTTTACTCTTGTCATATTCCACTTATGTTATTACAACATTTCTGTTAATTGTTATTGTCTATTGATTTATTGAAAATGGACAGGATGTCAGGCTGGGAAACGGTTCTAGAATATATTATTACATTTGTGAGGTGCTTTTCTCTATGCACAAATGAGTTAAAGCAAAATTTAATCGTATACATTTTATAAGTTGCTATTATTTGCAAATTTTTTAGGTGGCAATAAAGAACTGATCTAAGCACGCATAATTTTGAAATGATCTTGAGACTCGTATCGCCATGCAAAAATATAGAATCGATAAAAAATAACTTTAATTTGTAGTTTGAAATTAGTCAAACTTGAAAATTAAAAAAATGTCATTTAATTTATATTTATTATTAGACGTAGATAGTAGGTTAAAAATTAAGGTTCTCATATTTTTTAGTCACGAGATTGTTCTATTGGTATATGAATTTCAGTGCAGTTATTCAATATGATTTAAAAAAGTATATAAAAATTTTAGTTCTCAGTATTCATTGTTCCCGTAATTAACATACATATAGCCTAACATAGATATATAAGGCCTGAAAGGCAGGCATAAACAATGAAATTTCAAGAACCTAAAATTACGCTAGCAAGGTTTAATTATAACGTTGCAGCGTAGGTGTTATTGTCCCTCTGGTTGGTATGTTTAACTGGTTGGCAGTACAGCGGGCGCGGGCGGGGGTGCGCGGGGCGCGGGGCGCGGGGCGGTGTCGCAAGCGGGTGCATGGCCGGCCGTCGGCACCGCGCCGACCCTGACTGACTTATCTTGCAAACGTGAGCCGCGCGCAAATTCGCATTCTAATACTGGCGAATTTAACGTGGATTATTTGTTCTTGCGTTGCTACTTGAGGTTTCACTATTGAGTTATTAAATCGGTACTAGCATTGCATAGCTATGCGTTCAGATGCAGTTTGGTTAGTCGTATTGTTTGAATAGCATGACTTGTTATAATAAATGATAGAAATGTAATGCCATCATAGGAAAATCAAATAGGCTATATCTATGATAGGTGGCTAAGTATGTAACATCTTATAGGTTACTCTCTATTCCATTTCAAGAAAATATGAAATAGGTTTTCCGCCGGAATTCGTTGTTTGATGATAGGTCCCAATATCGTAGAAAGTTAATAAAAATTAAACAATATTAAGTGTAATAATATTGTAAACAAGAAACATTTTTTGTTTCATTTTTTGTTTGTATGTTTGTAACCATTTTATACAAAACCTACTGGACCGATTTCAAAAATCTTTCAGCATTACAAAGCTGCATCTTTAATTCCTTAAAGAGTAACATAATCTATAGGATATATAACAGTTGGTAACAATAAAAAACGAAGTTCCTTGCTCATAATTTATTGCAAGCTTTTGTCCTTTTCAACAAACACAAGAGATAATATTTATTGTTCACAATAATGATAATTGCTAACTATAAAGCAAGAATTTTCATGTCGTTCCTAGGTTTATTTATTCATTTTATGATTTCTTCATAGCACACGCACCGGACTTCTTGAGGCTATCTTGTTGTGCAAATAATCTAACAATTAATCCAATTTCTTAAACGCATTTATGTCAGTTATTGTATCTGAAATTATTTTAAACAATTATCGTAAAGGTTGAAATTTTCAACTTTTTTGCCCAAGAATACAATACAGATCTAGCTCTCGAGTGTAACTTCAACTACACATTTAAAGTAGTTTTATTGGTATATTTAAGTCTCTTTAAACCAAGATACCATCTGCTTTTAGGAAAAATTATTCAGCAACACAATCATTTCAATCAATAAAATTAGTTTAGTGTGCTTTTGGGACTACCCAGTCACCCAGCTTAGTAAGGTACTAACCTTAATAATTAAAAGTCATCCAACAGACATCAGTTATCAATCATACCGCTATACCTACTTAGTACCAAATTATACTTCAATATGTTAATCATTCTCATATAATTTAAAAATAATAAGACGAAGATATATTAACGAGTAAATCAGCGGGCAGAAGCTATTAATAATTGCGTCGCAATCAATGGCATAGAGCGGTGAACTAGCAAGGCAGTTCTAATTTACCTTGATGTAATGAGTTATAAGCAGCCTTAGGTATTGGCGTGAGGTAAGAGGCGAACCTAGGATCACAGCAGAGTGGCAGGGAGCGGCCGCGGCCGACTCGGACTTTGTAATACATTCGGCCTAGTCAGCGGTTGTTGCCCTGGGATCTCGAGGCCGACCGCGGCTATGAGCGGCGAATGCTGAACGCCAACCTGATTGCGCCTGAATGCCATTGGAAATCAAAATCATTCGTTTTATCGCAGTATTGTAGAAGACTAGAAGTTTCCACCGATTTAGACTTTGCTGTTTGAAATTCAATTTTAATGAAAGTTTATTCGCCTTGTAAGTCGCAAGGACTTAAAGCTGCAAATGAAGTCAAATTAATTAGTTGCTGCAATTCTTAAAGAACATTTGTATTATTAGACGGATAAAATGTGTACATGAATTATTATAGTAGTATATCTATAACTGTCAATATCTACTATCACTTTTAAATGATGGGAATGTATTGATTATGTAACCCCCGTAAGAAAGTAGTCTGATGACACTTTAACCTAGTGTTGTGAATTCCGAAAATGAGCATCGCTCTTTTTGCGCTCATTAGTATGGAGAGGGCGACTCACCACTTTCACTCTCACCAACACGTCTTACGCAAGCCGTCGTACAACTCTCTACTTGCCTGGCCGCCTGGCCGCTGCCTCCGCAAACTGGCACCCGCCATAACCGACGTGGTAAGAATCGGTGTTGTAACGAGTTGGGACGCGAGACAACTCTAATGATGAGCTGTACAAAAACGAAAGTGTAGTGTTTCGGTTTTGTAGTAGGTCATCGGAGTAGGCCACTGGGGTCGACGCTCGCGCAACCTCGTCAGGTGAAAGTGGCCCCCGCTCCCCTCCCAATGGTAAAGCGCCGCAACTTGCGCACGCGTCTGCTTTTTGCAACTTGGCCATGGGGCCTGTTACGATACCTGCGAAACGCCCAACTACGAATATGCAAACGTCTGGCCTCTATTGTCACTCATGTCACGTTATGCAGGTTTGGTGTGACGCAATCATTTTTACTTCCTAAACTATAATCGTGTTATGCTTCTTATGGAACCGGATCTACATTACAATTAAGAAAAGTGTGATTTTTATGCTATATAACTAATGTTAGTCAAGGAATTATATTGGTACTTCGTTAAAACTGTTAATTTTTAATTTAAGACCTGGACATTATGATATATTATTTTGATTAATTTATCATATTTTGCATGGAAATAAACTATGCAATAAACTAAACTTAAATAATTCACAATTTTCAATAAAAACTGGGTTCATAACATCCTATCATCATTTGCACTAGAAACAGTGACATATTTCTAGAGAACAAAAAGAATAGTTAATACGTAAGGGTTTACGTAACAGCAAACGCTAGGCAACTAGTGATTGAATAGACTCATCTTACGTAAAAGTAACGTATTAAACGTAATAACGATACTTACGTAAAGCAAACACGTTTGAGATTTTCTTCGTTTCACTTTATTTGGGTCTACTTTGTGCGAAAACAAGTATGAATGCTATTAGTAAAGGTACATACTACATAGTAAATAGCATATAATAACTCTGTTGACTAAGATGGTTAATAAGACCTGACTTGATAAAAATTAGTCGTGTTTAATGTTAATTACTTTTGTCTTAGATAAAAAAAAGTTTTAGGTCAAAAGCAATTCTAGGATTCTTTGCAATAAAACATCTAATAATTAGGATTGCTAACTCTGTAAAATACAATCAGTGGAAGGTTATAAACAAAATGCGGGAATTCTATACATAAAACTCATACGATTACTGATAGCATTATTTAACGCTTAACAGTTAACAGTTACCCACACGTTTGTGAGGCACGTGCTGTTTCGGCAATTTCCCACGTATACGACTTTGTCATTGAACCTCATCGTAAATTATTTATTGTGTTTATTGTTAAAGGAAAACCGCGTAGTTTCTATTTTTAAGTTTGACAAGAATGAAGCTTTAAGTATTCAAGCGCTTATGCTAAAGTATTATAAGGTTCAAAATTTGTATAACTCTACAAATTTGTATAACTCTACAAATTTTGCAAATAATTTTAAAACTATCTTTATCTTTTATGATTAGTAGCGCCCAGCGGTTTCACCCGCGCGATGATCCGGGGCAACGCCGGGAGTAAAAGTAGCCTATATGTAATTTTGAGCCCTTACTTATATGGATACCAAGTTTCAACAAAATCGGTTGAGTAGTTTTTGCATGAAAGAGTAACAAACAAACATACATCCTCAGTCCTCATAAACTTTTGCATTTATAATATTAGTAGGATTAACCAAGATTGGTATTTCCTACGTTTCATATTTATTACTCTCAACTCAACGTTACAAGCTTGCTGCTTTATTAGATAAGATTTCACTTCATTAAGCAAATTATGGATTCGAAATTTTTAGCAGCATGAACCTTATCAACTTTATGAATTTTGAGCATTGAGTATATGCGCTGGCCTTCGCTGTTTCTGTGAAATAATTAAAAAGTCGGTCGATAAGCTGCGAGATTATAATATTTACCAGCGGTTGTGAGTTGATAGGTGAACGCTTGATAAAGCGAGCCGAGGTTGAGTTGTGACTTGCGGCGTTGCGACAGGCTGAACAAAGAAAGCGGGGGTCCGGCCTTGAAGAGTTCGTCGACCGACTTTTGCGCGTCACAAGGTTTCACCAATCGAGCTTCTGAGTTCTGGCGCTCCAGGATATTGCCAATTTTATTTAGCGAACTCAAGGCTATGCGCTCCGGGCGAACCTCTTACTTTTCGCTGCGTGGAAAACATTTTCAGAGGTTGAACGCTTATGAAGTTGAGGGTATGTAAAAAACATTAAATTGTAAATGTTTGTTCTAATTAAATAAATTAAATTAAACAAACCAGAATCTACCGTTACTTAAAGGTTAAATGTGGATTTGATTTAAATATATTTTTGTTTAATTGCATTGTTTAATTTTGTTTTGGGAATATTGTTGGAATCCATAAATATTTCCACGAATTTCATTGAAAAATTGAGTCTGTTAAGGGTGAATATTTAGCAATGAACAAAGCGAATGCGCGCGCCATCAGTGGCCTAGATATATTTCGACACATATATTTATACATATCACAAAATTACGTACTCAAAACCTAGATCCCAAGCAACACGGTTAGGTTATCTGACACAATCAAATTCGTGGTGAATGCTCACCGTTTCGGGATAAAATATTTAGGGCGTCCTACTTATTTAAATCAGCTCCAGCTTTATGTTACAACATACGAGCTTATCTGACTATAATATACGGAATATACATTCACACCTTTTTATAATAAGAAAATGGGATTGTTTAAAATATATTAAAAAACCTGAAAGTTTTACCCGGTCAATGAATGGAAATAATCATTGTTACCGTTAGGATATTT
Source organism: Phoebis sennae (assembly GCA_001586405.1). Taxonomy (NCBI): domain Eukaryota; kingdom Metazoa; phylum Arthropoda; class Insecta; order Lepidoptera; family Pieridae; genus Phoebis; species Phoebis sennae. The sequence goes on from LQNK01001423.1 coordinate 50,528, forward strand.
TATTATTCATGAGAAATACGCTTCATAAAAACACAAAAGCGTGCATGTCTTTTTTTTCCCTAAAATTCTTTATTATATAACAACATATGGCGTGGCGTGGTAAATATAGAGACAAATTAACAACAGGTAAATAAAATTATCATGTGCATAAATTTGAAGTTAAAAGTTTTTAATAAACCTATTTGCATATAAAGTTAATGAATTTTCACTAAAACGAATTTAATGAATGAATTTCTATTTTAGTTGAGTCGTAATTTTAATTGTTTTATTCTAGTACATCTAGATCAGTGATATTTATAACAGGTCAAGTTGAATACGATTAAGGCCACATTTACTATTTTATTGGAATAATCTAGTTTGATAGAGGTAATAAATTAAAACTGCTGTATCCGAATTTATTACTAATTAATATTGGTAAGATAAACAATATTTAATTGTTTTGCTTTCGTTCATAGTTGTTTTGTTCTTACCAAGCCGTACTTATTGTTTAAGCAATAATTTTATTTGAAATTGTTAATAAATATTAACTGCATCATAGAACGATACAGAATTTCGAGTGTCATCTCTTCCCATAATTAAAATTATTAGTTAAGAACAGTGTCTACTCTTAACACTAATAAAAAGGATATATTTTACGTCACAATTAAAATAAACCTGATATTTTTTAATATATACTGGTGAACAATTAAAAATCAATATCCTTATAATACACACACATATTTCATTTCGATATTTATAATTTAATTGGATTAAATCGTTTACTCGAACACAAAACCACAAAATGTTAATTTTCAACAGTGTACTTCAATAATCGGTTAATGACTGTTACAACTGCAATCAGCGGTATTGACCCATTTATAGGTCCGTTTCATAATATTATAAAAAAAACTATTAATGACTTCTGCTATTAGGATAATTTTTATTTTATGTAATTTATATTAGTGTAATGTTGACGTGGTTGACAATCTACAATTATTAATAGCCAATATTATATATTGGCTATTAATAATTGTACTACGTAAAACGGCATTATTTTTTGTAACGAGATAATGTTTAGTGTATTGCTACCTGGAGATAATCATATCTAAAGTGACAGTGTTTTTCTGAAAAATATGCATGGGACGTATACTACGCTTGGTTAATCTAGATGGCGCTAATACCACTGTATGAGACTGGTTACATTGTAATATTTTAGTATAGACTAGCTTTCCGCCCGCGGCTTCGCACGCGTGGGCTACTAATTTCTGTATTTTGTAGAGGCACACAACAAAATTCTAAAATAATTACGGTCGCATGACCGCTGATATATGCGCATATCTATAGTTTTTTTATAATTTTCTATAGAAATAGGTTTGACCAAAATCTGACAGTACGCGCGCCTAAAATTTTAGCCCACGCGAACGAAGCCACGGGCGGAGAGTTAGTTATTTTTTGAGGGTTTTTAAGAATTCATTAAGCGTTTTTATCGTCTTAACCTATAGATATTGGGGACATGACTTTTTATACTCTTAACGTATGCGTTAAAATATAAAAAGCCATGTCCGCAACTCAACCAAAATCTCATATTGTCACGTGGTATGACACATTTACGACTTTAGAAGCGTATATCTCAAAAAATATTTACTTTAGCAAAAAACGCATTTAGAAACTTCTATTTTATTTTCAAATACCTATCCAATGATATCTCATTTAATGATGTATTAGCGAATTTATTTTTTTACCTTCCGATTACATGTATGGAGAGTCACCCTTAAAAATATTTTTTTCAAATAAAATGTAGCCTATAAGTTGAACCTAATATTGGTCTATCAGCATGTGAAACTTCATCAAAATCTACCCAGTAGTTATTACGTGATTGACGAACATACAAACAGATAAACAGACAAACAGAAAAAAAAATTCTAACCATGGTTTTGGTATCTGTGGAACATACATATTACATACCAATCATTCTTTTTGAAAAATATTCAATGTACAGAAATGGTTCGGTTACTCCTTTATTATATGTATAGATATTCGAATCGTTTTCAAAATTTAGTTTACTAACTAAAAATTTCCTTCAATCATTGAAAATTTATCAACATCGTGATCGTGGGCTAATATACCATTAAAAATCAATAATGTTAAAAAAAATATTATTAGCAGTGACTAAACAATGTCAAAGATTAAGATTATCAGTCTGATAGTGGTATGATCTAATTTTTGTGAAACACGGTTACAAGACTCGTCTACGACACTGAAACTGTAGACGAATGTGTTTTCATGGATTACGGGTTAATCTTAATTATATGTATCTAATCATGAAGTATCTTTGGTAATATTGGGCCAATATCATGATAATACTTGCAATTAGATTAGTCTAGTGAAATGCATCAAGTTTATTTATTAATCGTTTCAACTTTTTTAAAGTTTGAAATATATCACAGTTTATAATACATTTATTTTCCGAAGGTAATGTTAATAAGTGTACAAAACATTAATAACTATTCAACAAAAATTATTCCAACTGAAAAGCTTGTTGTGATGTTAGCATAAGTTATTTTATAACGTTTGTCACGCTGCGATTACAATGCAATTAGAAAGCGAATTGCACAAGTGGCACTCGAAGCGATTCTATCAGAAGAAAGCGTACATTGACGTAAGAAAGTTGGGGCGAGCTGGTGGGGTGCGCGCACGCAGTATCCAAAGTAGTACACTTTCGATCTCGCTTCGCGGCGGTGAGAGTTACGCGAAAATGAAAGTGGTATGCCATTATGGTCCACTTTCCTCACTGGGGTCAAAAACCTCACAACTAGTAGAACCTAGTCGTTGCAAGTTAATTGACAGTCACCCGACAACTACGCGTTGCAATAACAACCTTGTTTACGTTTTCAAAGTAAAAGTAACGTTGAAGTTGTATTGACTTTTGCTTGTCCTTACCAATGACATCATATTTATTTAGAATTGTATCAATTTTTTGATTTACTTTGTAAAATGTCTCTAAGGCGTGTTTAAATTTAAAATATTAAGGAATAATATATGTACTTATTCAATTATTCTTGATAGCCTAGTGTAAAAAATTATTTGATATTTGAAATAACACTTTCCATTTTCAAATTTTTATATTATATTATTTATTGGTCTAATTTGAAGCATTTTTAAAAGATGTATATAAACATGTTAAAGAGAAATTGAAACGGAACCCTAAAAGAGAACAAATCCTTTTTCATGACGAGATTGCCTTGCTATGGCATTGTTTCAGCATTCTTCGTCTGGAGCGCCGTTGACCTATTAAACCCGTCTGCTTTGTTTCAATATAAAAACCTCTAAGAAAAAGGAACGAAATCCTATACCTTGAAATAGAAAAAGAATTTTTCTCATAGTTATTTTCCGCGAGTAATTATTTTCATTCCTATTGCAAAAAAGTTTTATATTCCGCTCAAACAGGACATGTTTCGACAAAAGCTATCTTTGTTTTGGCGTATATTTTTGCATAAATTACATTTTTACGCTTCCCTGATTAAAGAGACCACGTCAATTTAAGAATTGGTAGCAAAAAGTGGAATATTTGTAGGTCCTACATTCCGGTGGTTTACAAAATTGTGGATGATGCAAATAGTTTTACTATTGCAACCGTTGTAGGTATATGATTTCAAAATTTTATACTTCTATTCAAATTGAAAATTAAACATCAAAAAAATACAAATTCTATGTATAGTATTGTAGTCGGATATTATTTATATAACTTTTAGTTATAACAAATTAAAAAAGGATGCACAAAAATCCAAAGCCAAATAAATTTTGTTATTTGCATATAATTGATTGTAAGCCCAAAGACAAATGGATAGTCGCACAAAAAAGACAGTAATAAAATTAAATTATATATTTTGCTTAAATTCGCAAAATAGTCAAGATCGCAAACTCACACTATTGATGTATAGTTCAGATGAAATAACCCGGGAAAGTTTTATTCTACTGTATACGCACATCATTTTAAAAGAAGTTGATCCATTTATTCTGTGTTAATTTTTTATGTGATTCCATGTAAGTCATGTGAAAATTGAGATTATTTTCCATGACACTTAAACGCTGTCATACAAAAGAGTCGTCGGTTGCATTTTATGATCACTTTTCCTTGTGTCAAATGATTTGAATCTAGGGCGAGTTATTAAATATTACGTTAAACGTCTGTACAGTATCATCACTAATTCCAATACGGTGTATTGCACGAATATAGGGCGATCGGGGGTGGAGGGTGGGAGGTGAACGACCCCGAATGACGTCAACGCGACCTGATGCTGGCTTCAGTAACCCGAACTCTGACCTGAGAATGCATATTTCTAATTCTATAGGATATAGTGGTAAGCATGTAGGGACTAGCTTTTAGCTTTTGAGTTTGTTTGACAATGTTCATGTTGTAAATGCTACTCTGATGAAATTTTCTTTACGTTGTACCTCTACATTTAATATATGATGTGATGTGCTTTATTGTCCTTTGTTTTAATATGAATTTATGAATGTTGGCTGAAAAGCGATATCATAAATTTTAAAGGTCACGTCTAATATAGGACTGAATGTACATATTTTTAAATATATGTATTTATTTGTAAGAAACGTGGTAGACCATATAAATCCATGTGTGTCTAATGTATAATATGTTATCTAATAGCATCAAATAAAGGGCTATGAGTTATGACAAACGGGTTTAAAGTCAGGCGAAAAGGACAAAGATTTGAATGAGAAATTAAATTTGATTTTGGTTATAACGCTTTTAATTTGGTGCCTTTTTATCAACGACGGAACGTCATAGTATAACAGAGACGCACCGTTATCGTTAACAAGCGGTTATAATCAATAAATAGGAACCAAGTTATGGTAGTTATGTTAACGCCACGTTCATTATATACATACGCTTTAGACTTACATCTAGTATTTAGGATTTACTGTCCGTAAGTAAAACGGCTCGTTTTATTTTTAAAGGAACTGAGCATTATTGTGCTTGTTACCGCCACAAACCAATTAGTTTTTGTATTTTGGTACACTACTTTTACTGTACTGTATTGTTTCGAATGCGACCTATTGACTTTTTTATTTATATAGGTTAAACTTAAATAAATAAATCTTGCTTTTTGTTTATTTTTTGTAACAAAGAAACGTGATTTGTACTAGATCCACGAGAATGTATAGACTATAGACCTTTAGCTTAAATGTCATGGTTATAATATGTCCGTAACATGCAAATTGTGATTGTTTTAAGTTTTTTTGTATTTACCTTAATCACAGTCTGTTACTTGTATGGGTAGAACTGTGTATTGTGCATATATGAAACTGCTAGGTCCATAATTATGTATGTAAAGCTCGAAATGTTTCATAACCTCGCTCAGCCCAGCTTCAGTAATAACCGGCGTTAAGCAATCGTGCGTCACTGAAAACACACTCTTGGTACATGCATAGAATTATCGGCGGCAATAAAAATGTCATATTTACGGCTCAACGAGTTCTTAGCGGTAAATTAGTCGCCTTGGCCTATAAACGCGACTTCGCTCGCAACGATTCGCCAATTCTAGATTTAGGTTTTCAGTTCAGTGGGTTGTACTGGACGCTTCCGATCTCTACCAACAGTACTGATTGACTTTTTGAGGCGATATCACTTTGATAATGATTCGACGTGACGTCATTTGATATAATACGCGTTTTTATTTTTATGTGAATGCGTGTAGAAAACATTGGACTAAAAATAAGTGCATGCAAGTTTCGAAATAGTTGAAGGATTAAATAGTTTAAGCTTATTGATACATTATGGCCGTATTGAAGTTGCTTGTAGCACGGCTACGTCCGTCACGTAGCCGGGTATTCTTCTTAAACAATTTTCTAATGTGATTTTCCTGGCAAAAAAAATAGTTCACACAAAAAAACGTACTCTATAGTGTATCTAAAATAAACAATTTAAACGGATTTTTATTAAAATGGGCCACGAAATCGGATCCAATTTTAATTGGGATTTTACACATGTGATAAAAAAAGAGTATAGGTTTATAATTGGCCCAGATATGGTGTAACATACATAAACATTATCATCGTTGTTGGTCAAATTAAAACATTCATCTTTTGAAAATCGTCAAATAGCTGATAGTAAAAATGCTAAAGAATTGTTTGAATATACTGATGTGATGCATTAAAAACACGTTTGTGTATATAATGCAACATTGTACAAATTGATACATAGGGTAATATTGATACATAGCTATACGCTACAAGCTTCAATGTATCCTGCCAGATATTATATCAGATAAATATTGTCAGGCGATTTCGTTTACGCCACCAGTTGTATATTAACGCCAAAGCCTTGGCGAGCGTGAGAACGACAACTCACTGCATCTAGAACAATACGCTAGGAATTCGAACAGGCCTACTTTTTATTGTATTAATGTACAAATACATGGCATTTCATTTGATTGATCCATTGAAAATTGCAAATGAAATGTTTGGCATTATAAACAAAATTTTTCCAGTTATCAAAGACATTTGCCCAAAAATATCGTTTGATGAAAAGTGTCTCAGGCATTGGTCCCTCCAATAAAACTCCCTTAAGAACGAATACAAAATAAACAAATACGGATAGTAAGGTAAGGGGAGTTCGTAGGGGCGGGCGGTTCGTAGAGGTGCTACGATCGGCCCGCGTCGTTCGTAGCGAGATCGCGCCATTCGCGCCACTGCCGCCGTCGGCCGCACGCGTACCGCGCGGCCCATGCGCGTCGACATGACTGTGACCGAGTGCCGCCGGCAGCCCCCGGAGCCGACCCCGGCTGACCCGACCCCCAGTGACAATGACGTCCTGCTGGGCAGAGTACTAGCAGGTAAGGCTTGCTGATCACCTGTCAACCATAGTTTTCTTCAATCACACCTGAACAACGACGCTATAGATACCATTATCCTATCCTATTGTTTTGATATTCCTTATGGGACATACTATTATTGAAGCATGTCCATGCTTGCTAATGCTCTACTTCTTCTTTTTATTAATAGCTATACTAACGGTCTAAAGCTGTCATTAATACTTTGCCATACAAGAGACAGAACTTAGTATGAACATGTCTCAAAATGTAGTGTCATAATTTGACATCAGTCATCATTATTTTTTTAAATTTTAACACACATAAATTTTTAATCGTATAACTTTTGTATGCACTGGCAATTGTTAAGGGATGCAAGTTCTTTTCACTTTCGTGTGACCCGAGCGTACGTAAGGTAGGGAGTCTGCGGGGGAGCGGGGCGGCGAGGCGAGGGCAACAAATCTGGGTCAAGCAGAGTTCGTTGCCCTCGGCCTTCTAGCTATATTGGGCTTTGCTAATCACAGCCTGCCGTTTAATTTCGCTCTCCATATTATTACAATTAATTAATAAAAATATTAAAGGAGACGTATAAATAAATAAAATTATATCATCGATTCAACTTTTGTATTTAAAAGTTGTGTGCTCTTACGCCAATTTTTTTTAACTACTAATAGAATTATTTTTACCAGATAAGAGAATATACCCTTATTTTATATTTAGAGAATTAGATTACTTAAATAAAAAAAATATATGAAACTCACGCGACAAACAGATTAATTTGTCAATCAATCAGTCGGATATTTGCAAAGAGGCTGTGCAGTCGGCAGCGCCTCGCATTTCGCAAGTGGAGCCATCGCCGAATGCCATTTTATTTGGAGGCCGCTGCGAGGGCCCGCGGTCAACGGCCCCGGCCATATCTAGGTCGCCTCAGAATAACCTAGCGCCGATACTCTAATAATAATCTTCACTGACTTAACATATATTCATCCCATTCTCGCACGCCGAAACCCCATATACAAATCGCGACGACGCATATTTCGCAACGACTACTCTATATTCTTACGGCTAACTAGGTTTCACTGTCTCTTTCTCTCTTAAAAGCGAACGTCACTTGGCAGAATTGTTGAATACAAATTCTAGACTTTACATTCTGCCACCAAAGATGCAACTCATGAACAATATATCTTACAACCTGACTACTTTAGTATGCTGTCTACCTACTCGAGATTTTGAGTTTTTGCCAGGGGGCAATATATTTGTTTACAAAGTCAATTAGTTCACCTTTAATGGGTTTTTTGCAAACATATTTTTAAATGAAGAAATTAAAACATGTAAATATGAATGTCATGTCGACGGTAACCAAAACGATTGATCCTTTACAAAACGTTTTTAAAAATATTTTGCAAAAAATTATAAGAAAAATATGTACTTTGAATATTCAAGAGATCTGCAACTTTCAATACATCGGCCATGATTTCTAAAGAAACAATGTGGTAGTGTCGGTGTGACGTCGCTCGCAGCTAGCGCGGGCGCGGTATTGCGATCAAGGCCTCGGGTTCGTTCACCCGCGTCAATTGGGTCACGCCTCTTACCCCGCGCAAATAACTGTTTAAGTCATTCTAAATCCGTCCCTATTTTGCCAGATTGTCACTTTATTATCTTAATATTTTGAATTCTCTGTTTATTCAAAATTATTTTTAAATAGCTCTCAGCCTAAAAATACATTCACATTCATGAATTTTTTGTTACAAATATTAAAACATATTTACTGTTTAATATTTAAATTTCATGTAATTTACGTAATAAAATTTGATCACTTATCCATTATAAATTATAATTTATCGCACTATCGTGCGAAGAGGTTGTTGTCTCGAGCGAAAGTTGTCTAGGAAAAGTTGAAGATAATAAGTGTGGCATAATATGCGTAATACGATGGGGAGGAAACGGGGTAAATGGGTATCGTGGAGTGGCGCGGGGCGCGGGGCGCGGGGAGCCGCGAGGCTGAATGATAGGGTTGTCTTAGTTAAGGGCAAATAATATTATTTTTTAGAACTCAAAACATTATGGGCAAGACAAACTAATTAATAAATCATATTATTGGGATCCTCAACAAGTAACATAGAGTGCCTTTAAAAATTTGTTAAACTTTTTATGCTTAACAAATAATTTCAAATTCTTGATGCGATTATCACCATATGTGTACACAAATAGATTTTAGTTGGAATAAAAATAAAATTAAAGGAAATTAAAAAAAAATAAAATAATAAATTGAATATAGAACGGTTGGCAGCCCTAGCGCGGGTCGACGGCCGCGCCGCCCTGACCCCAATTTGATCCGCGCTCGCGTCATGCCGCGCGGACCTCGCGTCCAGGCACACCGAGCGGAAAAAACCATTCAATTTCAACATTCAACTTTGCAAAAGTATCACAAAATTTGCGAAAGCCATAAGTAACTTAAGTAACTTTAGTTTTCCTCAGTCTACAAGTAAAACTTTGGCTGGGTTTTTATTTATTATAATTCATTTGTTGAAACAATTAATTTAATACATTTTTAAAAATACTTAAATTTAACTTCACTGTCTTTGAAATAATAAAACATATTATACAATGACTTGTTGACACACAATTTAACTACTCCAAAATAAAATATTGAACAACATAATATAAATACTCAGTGTCCCACTAACCTTATTGTTGCTAGTTAGTTTTATATAAGCATTTTGGTGTGATGCTTGCCTCTTAACCGGGTAACCTGAGATCTTTAGACCTACTAGAAGTTTCAGAATTGAATTTAGAACGAATACGCGGTATAGTTCTTATTGCACGAATATTATAGTTTTACCTTAAAAGTTTATTGAACTTTTTCCTTGTAACTAGATTAAAAGGACGCGTAGAAGGTTTGCTTGATTGTACGTTTCGCTGATGTAATATAGAATTTGATGAATAAGAGAACATTTTTTTTACATCTACACGAATACATATTATGAACTATTAAAATTGCTGTAAAATTTACTGAATCTTTTCGTTTTAAATTATTTTTTGCGTAACGGTGATGTTATATAGAAGTTGATGAATAAATACACTATTTAGTTTATCCTTAACTATTGCAAATAATAAACTTTAGACCTTAAGAGTTTATTGAACTTTCCTTGTAAGTTTAAAATAGGACGTATATATATGACTGTTACGGTGATGTTATGTAGAAGTGATGATTAAGTGCTGAGTCAGCGTTGACCCAGATGTGGTGAGCCGTGATTGTGAGGGAATCGTGCTCTAAATACGGGAGTAGGTTAGGGAAAAAGGTGATCGACCCCGCGAGTACCTTGCATTTTTGCTCCATTGAATTCTGCATAGCCATGTAAAGAAAAAAGATGTGTGGACTGAATGTAGCTCGAAGACGGCTCGAAAGATTTGCCATTTTTTTATAGAGAAATTGAAAATTGTGGAATTTGTTATCATGATCATAATTATGAATATGTTAATTGCTGTAGTTAGTCCTTTAATTTTTTGTTACAAACTCGATATACATGTAGATGTAAGAATTACCAACTATCTATGAATATACTCAAAATCAGTTTAGTTTCGCCATACTCAAGCTATAACACCATATTTATCATATTTCTACTGAAAATCATATATACATTAATTTATTATTATTTGGTGTAAAGGAGTTGCAACAAAACATGTTACAAGTTGTTGTACTTTAAAAACGAGATCCGTCAGAAGATATCAGCGCCACCTACCGTCGAGTAGATTGCGACGATCGTTTCACTAGATGGCGCTCTTGGCTGAACATGATTACATGTGTTGAGAACATATTATCATATGTTTATTAAAAATATAATTTGATAACTTGTACTATAAAACGAGACGTTATTTATAAATATCAAAACAATCAATATTCAATGGAAGTTAAAAATGTTTGATTTTTTTTTGCAATCTGGTATAATGACAACATCTTAAATGAACAGACAATTTTTTTTCGGTTATTAATCTGAAACTTTCAATCCTTCTACAGTTGTTGTTTAGTTTAGATTTGGAATTCTTGTATGTATTCGATAATTCATTAACGTTATTTACTGTATAACATTCTTGAATATACTCTAATAAATCATTAGTACTATTCATAATTTAAATTACGAAGCTGGGAACTAAAAATAGCGAGTTGGCTCGTGCAGCTGTGGGTAGCTGGGAGGGTGGTGCGACCGTGAACTCGGCTGACCCCTGCCCCTTACTATGCCTTGCTTCTCACACCCGCGCCACCTCACCTCGTGAACTTTGATTTTTACCATTATATCACTCGGATAATTAATTGATCGGTAAATTGTTATGATAAAAATTGGCAAATCCTTCTGTTATTACAAACTTAGTTTATAAGTTCAATTTTTTCCCTCTTTTTCTTTTGATAATTATGGTAGAGTCCTGTGAGGTAATTTTAAACTCGATAATTTTGAGGATGTGTTGTAGTGACATAAAAACGCCATGTAATCTACAAAGCTAGATGCCGGAGAGGGTAGGGTACAAATTCCAGAATTCTATGGAAAGAGCTAATCATAAATGGAGCTAGGCAAGTGGGTGTCAGGGGGTTACTTTGGCCGTCCGGGGCGCATGCGCCGTGCTCGCCCACGCTTTTACCGCGCTTGTCACAGCTTTCGCGCCAAACTGTCGCGAGCCGCGCGCCGGTTACAACCTAAATCATTTCATCATGGAAGTGAAAAGTGATGATATGCTACCACCGGATAGGATAGCAGGTAAGACGTAAACATACTATTTATACCTGATCGTTACAAACACGTGCATGATAAAGTTCTGGAAATTGCGGTCATTCAACTTTGGCCTTCTGGCTCATAATACGTGATAACAAATGTATCACGTTTTTTATAAAAGTTAATATTCGCGGTGCGATCTTCATACTTTGCACATAAATGCAGTAATTTTGTTAGCACTCTACTTATTTGTCTCTTGGACTTTGTTTCTGAATTCTATGTGTCAAATGAATATATTATTATTTTTTATTTACGTTTGTTCGAAATGTACTTGACTAATAAACAATTAAAGATATTTGTCCGATAAAAAATTTTAACAAACAAAGGAAATGGACGATATATAACGAGCTAATCAACTAATTAAATGTAGGTATATCTTTTTGAGACTTTATCAATCACCGTAATAAATATTCAAATACTTATTTTATTAAATATTGAATACATCAAAAACCATGAAGTAAACCAAAAATTTTTGATTTCTCAACGATTGAAAATAAAGATCTTGGTGACGAAGCGAACATGTGAAGACGACATAAAATAGAGCGTTATTTAAGAGGAACAAATACGCTGTCACCGATCATAAAATCATGTTATATTGTAGCTATTATTCAATCGGTGCTATTGAATTATAAGAAACGAAAATTGACATCTCCTCCTACAGTATACTTAACTATTTGTCCAGAAGTTCTTGACAATACTTCTATTATCTTCATTCAATATTTATTGTACAGAATTATTACAGTTGAATCATCGTAAAGTTAAACTTTGTCCTAGTCCGAACTGCTGTTCCTATGGGAAAAGTGTGTGATTATTTTTCATAATTACCTCATCACTTGTGATTTCCCAATTTACCTGTTCGTGTGGTTCAGTCTGCATAAAAATTGCGTCATTAACTGTTTAAGACCGGAACCTGTTACCTCAGCCCTCGCGGTCGCCGCACCCCATTGCACTATGCATATTGCATTGTACTGCACCGGTCACCGGTATCCGTTCCACTTTCGTGCATATCCTTTGTGATATATAGCCGAGTGGTTTCCTGGCTGACCTAAATTTAGACTATAATATTCTTAGAACTGCATCAAGCGACTTTATATTGCATTAGGCGGGACAATTTTATACTGAAATCATGCCACATCAACAGAGGGGATGCGATACATTGTGTTGCTAAGTTTTTTAGTCTCTTGCATCTCGCATTTGAGGAAATCGCTACAATTTAAAAGGAGATAGACAACTGTTTTGTAAGACATGCAGATAGCTTATCACAATTCGACGCGCGTTTGATGTATTGTTTCTTTCATATGTCCCACGGGTACATATGGGGCGCAATCTTTTAAGTGCAATCTAAAATGTAAGGAACGTCGGTTTCAATCTTCCTGAGCTCGAGGGCTCCTTTCAAGAAATTGTAAAGCGAGACTCGACGTCGCCCTACAACTGCAGAGGAAAAAATAGGTGTGTGACTGAGTGTGTCTAGTACGCGACTATGTACTTAGAGTGCATCGCTCCCGGGCGCCGTGTCGTCGCACTGCATATAGGCCAGTGCACGCCGGTGCCCGGGCCCCGCGCCCCGCGCCCCTCTCCGCTGCATCGCGATTTTCCATTTCCATCGTCCCCTCGCTAATTTCAGCGCGCGTTGACGCGGGATGTCGTAACGCAGCGAATTCCACTATCGTACCCCGGTCATGCTTTATTTGCCCTGCCCGTTTTCGGCTGTCGGACGAATATTTAGTTTCGGAAATTAATTAATTCAATAATTTCTTTCATTTTAGTTTAGTATTTCGGTTTGATATCTTAGTAAGTTAATCGTTGTATTCCACTCAACCTCAATGGAAATATTTCAATTATTTATAATATACCATCAAATTTATATACAAACAATACCTGTTTACTTTATATATGCATATATGTCTTTATGTCAGGAATGATTTATAATTAAATAAATAGTCTATATTACATATGGAAGAAAAGCTGAATGAACTAAATTGCATTTTTTATGCGGAAGATATATTATTGGCACAGCGAAGAATGCAATGTCGTGTAGGTTCAAAGCGCTTGGTGACAGCGGCCGTTATTCCACAAGGCATTATAAGTACGCTTTAAATAAGGCACTTATGCTGTTGTAGTTCGGAGGGCACAGATGTAGTTACAAGTTCCCGCGGTCGTTGGCCGCCTGATGCGTGCACGACTCCCCTGTATCGGCTAACTGTGGCGCGGAAACTAATTCTTGCGTTCGCCAGTCATCGCGCTTGCACGCCCGCACGCCCGCACGCCCTTACTTACACCGAATATACTTGACTATGCGCCATGCGCCCACCCGAAATTATGTTACGGCCGGACGCCACTCACAACTTTTACGCCGAGTCTCTAGGTCATTAGGTATTGGCGCGTACTTAACGAAAGTAAAAAAATTCGATAAAACTAATAACAATTGTGACCGAATGCGTGAACGCGGAAACGGTTAGGTTCCGTTAAGTAACTGTATAGGTCTAGTCTAGAACAATCCTGTGCGGGCTGGCGATAGGATCGGGCGACACGTCCTGAATTGATGAGCATTCTTGTAACACTGCATTATAAAGAATGTTCATTACTAAGAATCTTCACCAATTTCAATTTTAGATAACATTGTATAATAAACATAGCACGATATTGACAAGAACAATGCGCCATGAAGTCTAAAAGACGTACATTTCAGTATCATATCACTTAATAATACTTGTATGTAGTACTTATAAATATTTGCGATCTTACAACTACACTCCACTACTTCCACTACTACATCTTGTCTTTAATAAATATATTTAAACCTAAATATGTATGTGTCCTACATTTTAATACCTTACACATATGAACGTATCAATTTTATTTTAATAATTAAGAATGCAATTCAATATTGAGGAAATAAAAGTCTGGCCTCGAGATAATACTCTACGTACATGCCTTGTCTAGAAACTTGGCTGACAATTTTTGCATGCATTTTGAATAAAACTGCATGACATCATTGAGTTGAGAATTGTTAATGTCAAAAGACGCTGTATCAATAACAGATATGTCCTGGTTTAGTTTCCTTATTATTTACATTTTACTGTATTCTTGATTTTTGAACGTTTCACAGAGTGCGTGAAGCGACCCTAGCATGAAGCGCGTTTGTAGGTTGTAAATACATAATTATATTCTGTTACGTGATGCATAATATTGTGATTTATAATGCATTACACGTTCCATTCATAATTGCGTCTTCGGCCGGCATTATCGTGAGTATCAATTAATAATAAGCATATCAACCTAGCTAGGGCGTTGCCCTTCCTTAACTATAATAATTTATTCCATTGGTTAACAAGTAATACATTTTAAAAAGTCCAACGTAAAGAAATACTGACCGAAATAATTTCTTGAAACTGAGTTATTTACATACAGCATTTAAATTACTTTCAAAGTTGTGCCTTTATTATTTCTTCCGCTTTAGTATTTTATCATGGAAACGTGGACTTAATTAAGAATTTACAGATATTGTAACCACTGACTCATTTGCTGCCATTTCACACTAAGGTGCGTTGACCCAAGATTTTGTAAGGATTACTCACACATGCGCTACTCAAAGTATCTCATTTGATGTTCTATTATTAAACATCTGTTTTATAACGTCATCGTTGCCGATCGTTACGATTGCGGGTCCACGTAATAACCATAACAAATTATCTCATAATTACTTTGATTTTTGTAAGCTCAGTGACGCTAGTACTACATAGTACAGAAATCTGAAACTACTCCTTTGTTAAGCTATAAGCGGCGATGTGACTACTATCAGTGACATACATAATACACCCGATAGCACCCACTGATAAGCCGAACAAAACATCGCTTCGGTACATTGACCCAGAATTATATAAAAAAGGTCTTAGTTTTGATAACGCCCTGGCAATGACATTTCTTTTTCGCTTTGGTTTTAACAAATAATAATTTTACTTTTGAACTATTCTATGATAACATGTTTGTTTAATAAAATAAAATGAATAAGGAGAATGTTCTCTAGTCTAAGATAATAAAAATGATACTATGAACATGAATAAAGTTGAATATTTTAAATTTAGAATGTCAAACAAACGACACCAAAAATGTAGAAAGCACTCGCGGTTCAAGCTCATGGTTGACTGAAAAGCCGGTGGGACGGTGTAACACGTCGACTTTCACGTGGTTACGTAACGTCGGAGAGATGTACTAGAACGTTCGAAGTCATCGACCACACTGGCGCTTACGAAACTCACTTGTGTACGGAGATTTTTTTGAGAATTTTAATAGTCAATATCTAATGTTTTATCAATATAGTGTAGACTAACACCGATCAACATTGTATTCATTTACTGGTAGACAAACTCGTAACTTCTTTTTAAGTTAGATATTGCCATTTGCCACGTTAAATTAACTTGCATTATTTTTCAATGTTTCCGAGAATATTTGTCTATATTCTCTTATTATTATTACACAACAAGTGGAAAAAGATAAATATGTACACTATGTAACTGATGACAAACATGCGTCATTTATAAAGCTATACATGAAAGGTTCTACAAATTTTGCGTGTTTCTTGTCTTTATCCTTATGACTGGCATCTGCGAACGGCCCGCTCACCGCCGGTAGGTCGTCGCTCGAGACATGAGGTCAACGTCGCGGCAAGCACCAACGGACTAACTTACAGTACAATTTTCCTGTACATGACGCAGAATGTGCAGAAAATATTACAGTAAATACATTTTTACAATTTATTTAAACTATTAACTATGACTTAAAAGTAACAATGTCAACAATTTTTGCCTATTGAAAATTTCAAAAAACGTCAATGTATTCAAAAATATTATCGATAGAAGTGAATCTTAAACGACCCATACATATATTCAGATATCAATCATAAAATTTTGATTTATATTTAGCAATTCAATTCAACAAAGAAATCTATCATTTATAAAGTTATTGTTGTAAGGAGGTCAATATCAAAACAAAATTGATATTTATTTTGTACATGAATTATTTATTGATTCTGTCAGTTTACTTTCTTTGATATCTGTTTTGTGGGTCAGTAGAAAAGTAAATATTCGTAGAGTGCCCTTACAGAGTTATCGTCCCGATATCGACCTGGCGACATAAATTTAGAACAATTAAACTTTTATTAGTCATTTTATTACTCGCGCTCATCCTCAGTCACCCCTTAACCTGCGATAACCAGACAGCGAAGTTTAACGTTGCGTTGTTTATCTAAGAGTGGATTTCAGTATGTACCTAGGCGATGCGTGTTCTGAATGATCAAAATCATAGAAGTGAAGGGGCCGTAGATACATCGGCGTGACACACAGGTAATAATTATAAATGCGGAGGCGTCATTGAACCCGTGTTGTTGCGAAACAACGGAAACCAGTCCAGTGTCGTCCCCCCTCTTTGCCCCGTCTCTGTTTGCTAAACCGCGCCCCGCGCCCTCAGTACCTGATGCGAATTTTTAAAATCCTAGATTAAGTTGACATGCGGTCAGCTCATTCTACACGTGACGCGTATATTGATACCTTGGTTACATCACTAGCAACTATAGTCAGCATACTCATTTGAACTGCATTCTTGAATTGAAATATTTTATTTGAATTAATCAACGTTTGAGATTGGGGCGAAAATTAATAATTTTGTTACATAATGTATAAACAGAGCACATATGATGAAATAGGATTATGCTGGATTACATTTCTTTTTAATGTCATTTAGCACAAAATAAATACAAAAAACATTAACAGTCGGTAAATTTCCAGTTGATCCAGTATTTATAAACTACAATATTAAAAGAAGGGGTTAAAGCGATCTTGAGCATATATTGTGTTCATTTAGATTGAATACTGTTCGCTTGTGTAAGTAAATAAAGATGATACATAATGCCATTAACGCGTAGTTATGTCTTATTATGCTATCCTTACAACATCGACCTAAAAAGTGACGTGGCCGATAGTGGTATAGTCAGGGACAACGTCCGCACTGCCTCATTCGCGGGAATTGCAGGTAGGCTAAGGGGTTAAAGAACTTCGGTGCACTATATCAAATACCATTGAACTTCTCCATCTCGCTCTAACACTGCACCCCGGTGCATCGGACGCACGCTTCATCGTGCGAATCCTGTGCGATTACGCGTTACGCATGCGTATGACCCAAAGCATGATATATTTACGAGTATCTAGAAGCTAACCTAACTTACCGATGAATTAAAAAATCTTTATATTTCAATTTGGATTGAGTCAAAGGAAGCAATTTGCAATTATATGGTATAAAAATAACTTTATATGTTTTCAATATGTTATCAATTGAATATTCAATTCAGAAACTTTTGGGCTCGCCGACATAATTATAAATGTTTAAGCGTTTTAAAATTGTCCTAGTGTTATGTAATATTGACAACGTGAGCTAGGCAGCGGCCATGTGTCAATAATCAAGTTTAACTGGTGGAAAGTTCAAAGAGGGCATCGACATCAAGCAGTTCAGTTGCCGTTGGCGGCGACTCTTTGGCGTTCACTCGCTAGAAAATCGCCTTAATTCACACAACACTTGATAGCACGTTCTCATGATGACATCCCTGCATTAGCGAATTACCTGCAACCAGGAAGACTGCGAGATTAAATTTCATAGATGCGGTGCTTCTTTTACACTCATATTTCAATTTCACTACTTTAAGTTTTTTTTTTATTTTATTCCCCTTCATGAAAGAGGCATGTGATATTGTATCACTAATCCACTTAGAAAGTTGTTGATTTTGAATACCTAATTCTTCACGTCAATACGATCACTGGGCGCATGATAACGCCAAGGTAATGAGATAAAATGTCAATGAACTTGATAAAAAAGAAATTTGCTTGCACGTAGGCATTTTGGGTTTTTGTAAAATATTCCACTGCTGTGATTAATGCATTTTTATTTTTTGACATTCGTTTAATGTCCAATAAAAAACGTAAAATCCAATGTGATATAACATTACCTCGCAATATCATATTACATGCTAAATAATACTTAATAAATAAAAAGTACTAACTAATGGTATTAAATGCACAAGATGAAGTGTTAAAATAACCCAAAAGAGAATATCGTATAGGAGGGTATCGCGTATCTAGTGCATTGGGCGGCCCGCTGACCGTGGTTGGACCATTTCTCCAAATCGCACGCCCGCTTTTCCCACAGACCTCAAACGTAGCTTGCTCTCAAGCAGGCCACGGCACTACGCTTCCAATCCAACCGGTTACATAATATACAATATCTATAAGACAATTATTTTAAGGCAGAGCATACAAATAAATACAAGTAGAGTGATGACTAATATATTATTTTTTTTTATAAACGTTGTAAAAGTATTTTTTGTCTTTAGTATTTCCGTAAAGTATACCTATATTTTCAACAAACTATTCTAATCTTTGTGGAATGCGTGGATAGATATCTCGTCTAACCATTTTGACAATAGTGTATAAAATATGGCGATGGATTTACATGCGGCATTGAACTTAGGTACTCAGCCCGAGTCTGTTTTCAATTCAAGGATACCTCAGTTTCTGCGTCATATACATTTATTAACACTAGTCAAAACTGCGTATTTGCCTGCTATATTACTAAATGTTAAAAATATTTTTTGCCCCTAAAATATATTCTAAATTGTCTTTAACTCTTCATACAGCTAAAAGTTAAATTATTGTTTTAAAATGTGAGGTATTTCAATATGAATAGTTGTAACTCCGCCAATATTTCTTCTTTGGAAATGTTACTCATCCCAACATCGTTTATTACGTAACCAATTTTCCACGTATGAATATTTTAAAGCTATCTAATGTATGATATTAATTTTTGAGTGCAAGTATAAGCCATGTGGATCAGCATTAAAAAGGCGTATGTACCTAGACTTCGTAGATGATATAGCACATAATGGATATACGCGTAGTGAGGCTATCAACGTCGTCACTTGTTTACCGCGTTGTTCGCAGACCTTGAAATTCGGCAACGGTCACTGGCCCCGGTTCGCGCTAAAACGAATATCATTTTTACTATAATCGCCCTTGTATGCCTTTACATAATACCTACTACTCTATTTAGAAATGATATCGAATTTCAAAATTATGAAGCCCAAAAGAACTATTTTATTATAAAAAGTAAGTACTTTATAAAGTACATTTACATAGCTTACTTTATTACTTAGAATTCATGGAATTAATACCCCATACAAGATATAGCCCATTCTAAGTAAATAGTAAATTCTAATGATTTCGATCAAATAATTGGAATCTTTTTCGTCTGATTTCTTTGCACGAATTGGCAATAGCGCGGTCGCTTTGTCATCGCATCTTGTTATTTGAGAACAAGTGGATGTGTGTGTTATTTAATACACTTACTACATCTGTGTTGGTGATTGGCGATTTTGGTGGCAATTTCAAGGACAGCCGGCTTCGTTCTGACAGTCAGTCACCTTCGACTGTGAATGACACCATTACGAGCGTTGACCCTGTACATTTCCTGTGAGGGAAAATAAAACTGTTTAACGATCATTAAGATACACATGAATATAGCGGAGCTACTATTAATCAATCGGTACTGGCACGAAACTACTTTGAAAATTTTCTACTTATACTTTCATTAATTGATTTTATAAAAATTAAACGTATAAAAGATATTGTACATGGCAATAGAAATAATTTAGTAACGATATATTTCTTTGTTGCAGGTGAGTGCGAGTTTAATAGAAAAGTGTTGTGGCGCGGAGACATCGGTAAGTTTTTCAGCAGAAGTTATGATTGCAGTAATGCGTTCTCGTTAGAGCACAATGCACCAGGCAGCAGTGGTGAAGTCAGTCACCCCGTCCTAACGGGGCTCGCCCTATACTCGCTGCAACTCGCGAACCTCGCTGCCGTCATCGCGTCGCAATTGTCGTGCAATCGCTTACTAATGCCATTCCAACTGTACTCCTAATGCATACGCTGGACATAGAGACCCCGCTGCCCACGTCAGCTTTCCCACAATCAATAATTTAAATAGTCAAATAATTTTGCGAGAAACCAGGAAATATTACAAGGTTTTTGAATGCGATAATGAGGTCCGAGACACCCCGCCGAGTGCGTAAAATAGACCGCAAAATTGTCGCGGCTATTAGTCATTGTTAAATTCATAATTGTTCCCGGAATATCGTTACAAGCTGCACTTAATAAGAAGGCAAAATAATTCTAGCGGTTACTTGTCAGTTGTCACATAAAAAAAATCGACTCTATGTTCCTTACTTCATAATTTATCAAATCTATTAATTTTATTATCAGTTTATTTTATGTTTGTCGTTTTAAATGCGACAATCTAAGATCTAAAAATAAAATGTTGTGAAAATATTGAGAGACATCCCGCTGATATTTTATCATTAAAACGAATATTAAGAATTGTCCCTCGTTCGAAATATCGTTTAACTAAAAATATAATACATCATCTATCTGGGAATGTCGGTTGCGAATTCGCACGACAAAAGGAAGTTAAAAAACTAATCTTTCAAAATTTCAATCCCTTTTTTGTGTCAAAACCTTTCGATTAAACAAAAATTCGCGTTTTTTACGATTTGAGAGAAGAGTTGAATATCGCGAAGCTTGCACAAAGATACACATATTTATAAGAAAAAATTGGACCTTACCTGTTCTTGAAATCCGAGATCAAAGGAAAGGGTAGGTCGATTCGCGTTGTGATTTTTTATCTTTGCACAAATTTACTCTACCTGCATTTTTTGTGAAAAGGTTAAAATATAAATCCCAAAAAATCGAAACTGAATAGAAGCCGACCTAAGGGTTACGCTGTTGATTTCTATTACTTTTTTGTTAACTGAGCAGATGGTCTTAAATGGGATCCTGCTCTCTGTCATTGGTACAATATATAGGTCATGATTGTGACCGATAAACAGTCAACGTTTAATCCTTAACCGACACTATAACCATCTTAAATTGTTTTATTACGTTTTCTTTATATTTACCCAATATATTACTTACTAACGAGTGTTAAGTTATCATTACTCTTAATATTTAAAGCAGTAATATTCTTTAAATTAATAAGTATCGGCAAAAAATTAAAAAATAAAAAGCAAATCTCAATCTCCGTAATGGATAAAAATATATTTGATTCATGATTGTATGCCCGCGCAGTCTCTACCGTATTATTTTATTCATGGTAAAAATTTATTTGACTGTTTATTAAAGTGCATTTGATAGTTCTTGCAGGATCGAGTAGAAACAATTCTAAAATTAGTAGAATAAGTAGTAAACACGTAGTGAATTACAGGAGACAGGGTAAAATAGTATCAGCCCACCCTTCTCACAACAAACAAAATACATCCATATCTATTTATATTCGAGAAGTTTTTGCAAGAGACTCGTACGAATAAACTAAATAATAACTAGATAAAAATTATTACTTCAACGCAGTTTTCGATAACCACGTTTCTATTATAACGATTTCAATTGTGTTTTTTGGAATAAGGTCAAACTTTGAACTTTTTTACGACATTACATTTTGATTAGTCATAATTAGCTAACTCTAATAATTAGCTCAATAATAGTGGAATGAGTCCCATAGCGCTTACAATTGGGATTCCACTTGAATAGTAATACTTTCCGTTGAAGCCTATTACATAAATAAACATGTTATAATATGTATAAAGTTATATAATATTTTTATAAATAGTTGGCACAGTGGTACACCATAGTGGGCACCGTTATACGCACTCGCGGAGTTGATTGCACGCGCTTACGGTCGCCGACACCACCACTTATTCTAGATGTCTCCAGCTCACAACTCTTTGAAATAATATATTTCTAACGTCGAACTAAAAAGAACATGTGCAAAAGCGGCGGTTTACATTAAAAATATTATTACACCTTTGGATATCAGCGGAAAGGGTTGAAGGTTTGAAGTCGCGATTTTTTATTTAAATAGGACATGTGCGATTGGCACACGCTCCTAATGGCACGCGAGCATATGTTTTTACTCCCACTGTAATTGTACACGAACCGCTAAAAAATATTTCACAAAAGACATCAATAATTTGAATGACGATCTCTACCTTTCCACTTTTTACTAATAACAAGGTGCCGTCTGGTGCCGCGTTTCACCACCAGCTGGGCAACGAGGAAGTGAACACATAATAGCAGACAACACAATAATTACTCGTTGCCAAAAACATTCTATTAAAAACTGCAAACACGCTCGTATAGTAGATGTTAAAGAGTGAGTGAAGGTGAAAACTGTGAAGCAGAAAAGATTTGTTCAAATCTGTGCATGAACCTAGATTTAATATCTATCAACCATATTATAAAGATTCCTATAAAGCTTCATTTAAAATAAAGTAATCATGTTCGTATATTTTTTGTATTATATGGAATGATAAAAAAATAGTTGTAATATTCAGATAAATGTTTAATCATGAAAGCCATTACACAACTATACTAAAAGCTTATCAAATTGCACTTGACCGACTCATCACATAATTATTATTACCTAACGTAAGTAAACACCATATTGTTTGTTTATTTTGTTTCAGACACTTTATAATGTAGTATCTTAGTTGTTTCTTATTTATTACATACTAGTGTTTCGCCCCTGTAGTATAATGTATATATTTTCTATAATAGAGATCAATCAGTGAATTCCAGTTTTCTAATAGTCAAATTATTTTTGAAGTCTTTGCGTGCAAACATTACAAACATACATACAAAAACACATTTTTTATATTATTAGTTTAGTTGTAAACGTTTTCAATAGATAGATAGAATTAAAAGCCATCAAACATACACTTTTATAGGGGTATGAATCGTCGAAGAAAAAAGTGTTTTAAACCGGTCTGTATTAAAATGAAAGTTGCTTATAGGTAATACGCGCTACTTTCTCCTTACTCGCAAACTCAGTTCGAAGTTTAGCCGTGTATAGCTAATACTTTAATTGATATAGTTTTATATTTTATTGCGTTTTGCTATAAAATAACATTACTAAGTATTAGCAGTAAAAAAATCTTTTCACATGTAATTACAAGAAATGGAAAAATTTGGTATTAATGCAACAAATAAGGCAGTATCATACAATCAGTCATAAAAAAATCATTAAGATATATGTACTTCGTTTATTCACTTCGGTGCGCAGGGCTTGAAAGATTAAAATTCATAGAATTAATTGCTCCAATTCTCGGAGACGAGCTCATTTGTGAGATAATTTTTCAATTTTTTATAAAACTCTGTGTGTCCAGAAATGTTTCCAGTATATCCCTATTTAATGGGAAGGTTTTTAGAATAGATTTAAATAAAGTCAAGGATCATTTGCGTCGCAAACAACTGCGGGGTCAGTAGACTCGAGCGCGCAACCGCCGAAATTATCGCAGCAATACACGCGCCGTGCGGCCAACGAACGAGCCAAGGCCATGGTGTC
>LQNK01001423.1:79830-98250 GCA_001586405.1 Phoebis sennae
CCTCGTGACTTCTTAGAACTTACATTGGATTCACAACCGACATCGTCCAATTACAGTGTTGCGGCATTTCAAGTTTAATAAAATAAATAATATCTACTTTAGCTTTTCTAGGAAATCGCCGTGTTTATTGAAATGTCCATTGAACCATAACACGGATGACGTATCATGTGTAAAGTTCTAATTTCTATTGAGAATTTATTTGAACCTAATTAAATGGATCTTTTGAAGAAGAATGAAGTGCCTCGACCGCATTGTAAATAATGCTGTCCTAATTTATGGGTGGTAAAATGGATGTGCAATAAATTATGCGCAGAGACCCGTTTGTCCAATGGGCTCGGCACGCTTGGCCCATTGTCCCCGAGTCCTTGGGCCGTAGTCGCGGGAAGGTCGTCTGGCCCTGCAATTGTTACATTTGACTTTTTAAAGGGCGACTGTTAACGACCGTTCACAATCTCGAACAACATAATAATCTGCTATGCGTATTGTGTATCTTTATTTGTTGGTTATGAGGCCAAATGGTATTACAAATTAACAAGTTTTTATACACATTATTTTTACTACATAATATAAAAAAAAAACAAATAATAGTAACAATGTCTTTGATGAAATATTCATAATTATTTCGAATTATACCAAAAGTCTAATTATTAGTTAACATGTAAGTAAAGTTAAAAAGTAAATATTGGAGGAAAAAATTTAATCACATTTTGTTTGTTCAACTAAAAGGGATAGGTTTTACGCAAAAAGCATGCCACAAACTCTCACTGTCATATTTAAAATCCGGAAACAGAAAAACTGTTCATAAATTGCAAACAATATGAAACTTGTTATTTTTTATTACGCGTAAAAAGTAAGGCGATTCTCTGTAGATCAATCGATATTGTGCTCTATAGACAATGTTCACAGCTCACTACTAAAAGCGAGGCATACGATATATCGTATGCCTCGTATACATGTGGCTACTGACGACACAATCCTTGTTTTTTGCAACAACACTCAAAAATATGACTTTTCAACTCACAAAAAGCAACCTTTGCTCAACGAAATAAAACTCACTATAACATATTTTAAACGATTCCTATAAAATACCTTGTAATTTGATACTGATGACCCCATACTAAAAATTATAAGGATGTCGGAAGGAAGTAAAAAATTGGCTTTCTCTAAACGCAATTTTTTATTGTGATCCAACATATGGTATTGCAATAATTTCTGATTGTTCTTACTGATGTTAAGATTATTAATATTAAAAGGGAAAAGAGTCTAAAAATGGATGTTACATAAGATTTGTCTTATTACACACAGAGACAAAACAGATCTAAATATTATAATATATACTAGATGAAATTCTATGTTGTAATTTTGCAGTGCATACTACATTTTTTATTCTATCTTGTAAAAAAACATGAACTGAATACAATTTTTTGAGGCAATGATTTTATAAACTTTTTGTATCATTGTTTTTGTCAGGAGGATATTTGCGAAACCTTCAAAGGGTTTGTTTCCTTTACAAAGGGTAAGTCATCCATTATGGGCAAAAAATAAAATGAGCCTGTATATTTTTGTTACGTGGTAAAACTAGCATTTTTTTTAAGTTTTTGTATATTTGTTTATAAATTCGTCAACAATATTAGCAACATTTTCAACATTACCCTTTCATTCGTCGTTCATTTTATGTACAAAATACAACTCTATAAATGTAGTCACGTTTGGCAACTATTTGCCAATTGTATCCACTTGTTATTTAAAAATACCAGACCTATTTATGATCATACATTTTTATTCAGAGGTAGTGTATAAAAATGGATCATACTAACTATGTTATAACAATTTTTACAAAACTAGTACACCGAGAAAAATAATAATTATTTTTTGAAATGCGAGAAGTTTTATGAAAGCAATAAGCTAGTCTGTAACTTCAGCGCTTCACAAAGCGCCTGCGCGGGCGATGGCCTTGACCGGCCTGCGCCAAAATTTGCGGGTCATTCACCTCCCCGCCGCCCACCGCCGCTCGTCTTTATCTCACATAAATAACTTTCCTCCATAAACTGATAACAACTTTATTTACTCTGAAATACGATTTAATTTCGGTTGCTGAGTCGCAATACAAAGTGTTATATAAAATTGAATCATGTACATATCGGTTATAGAAACTTGTTTATCAATAAGCCTATATACCTACGATGCGTTCGACTATTATTTTTGTAGTGAATGATACCAAGTGCTATTTCAGCATTGTCGTAATTTGAATGAATAAACATTCAATAGATACATTATCAATTGAAAATATTTTGATCAATTGCTCTTAATTTGTAAATTGATCTTAATTTAAGAAACATTTAAAATTTCCAAAGTGTTTCAGTAGAGTCGATAACTTTACGCTTTATCAACAAAGATTTATTCCCGTTTAAAAAAATTGAATTCACATGAAGTATGTTATCTTACAACTTTACACAGGACCCGGGCATTTCGAATGAAACTTTATTATGAGTAAATTAAGGGAAGTGGGTTCCTACGAAGGAATTGGGCAAACCGGCCGAAACGGCAGCGGGTCAGTCCGTCACGCGGCGACCTACAGCGCTTGCCATCCATTAGCTCGTTTTCGTGTTCAAGTTCACTCGCGTTCCATCACCAAAAATATTTTAGTAGTGTGACGCAACCGGCCGCTGCGTCCCACTCGAACGTTCCGCGGGGCTCTCAGTCCGCACCGCTCTCACGCGACCTTGGCCGCGGTGCGCCCGCAAGGTTCGGGTCTTCGAACTCGCTGCGCGGCGAGGACGCGGGACGAGGGGCCATCATTCCTCCAATGGCTCGACGCGCACGTCTGCGCGGGCTCCCCATTGGTCCGTTCGCGACGCGGCAATGACCTCGAAGACCGGAGTTTGAAGCGCACCGAGTCTCACTTCGAAACGCAGACCGACAGGCTTCGCCGTCTAATAGAGCCTATTTTCGCTCGGCCACGCTCCGGCCGGAGTCGAACCGATTGTATCGCACGGAGCCGCGATCATTTTGCAGACTTTCACTCTTAAGGGGAGACTTGTATGGCTACGATCAAAAGTACGCACGGCGCGAGCTCAGTTCGTCGATCGAGCTCGAGTGAAACGCACGCGGAGCGTGCAGCGGGAGTTTTGCGGACGAGCGACCTTCAGCCTTCGCGACGTGCCGGCCGCGCGCTCGGCCCATGCACTCCTGTCCTATATCCATCTCGGTGCACAGGACGATCGTGTCAAAGAGCGCAGCTCAGATGTGACTACGGTGTAGTGTTGTGTGTAGGAGGACAATTATTATTGTTTAGTTATTTATCATTAATGACTCTGTGATGTCTCCGGATAGCAGTTACGGGCGTTACGATACGCCGACGCCAGTTGACAATAACATTATGATGAGTCCTGTGCATAAGGAACGGGAACCAGAACTTCATATAGGTATGAACTCTACATTGTTTACATTTACGTCTCTATTTTTCTCTAAGCAGCATGACATATAAATTGATCAATTAAATTGTTACTTTGGTGTAGGCAGATTGTTATAATTTAATATATTATTTACATTTATATAAAAAACATATAAATTACATAAATATAGTAGAAAATTAATATTAATAAAATTTTAAAATAGAAAATTCAACTTGACTCTACCTTGCTAAAAATAATCAATTTTAATTCATAATTCTTTTGTAATACCTGCATAAATTATTACGTCCGTATAACTTAACCGTCATAAATATGTATGCACAAATTATACTTACAATTTTAATTATTTTACTTTTCATACGTTTCCATATAAAATGTCCCTCAATAATCAGTAAACAACCGAGTCTTAAAATGCGATGAATTGTGCTGTACAATTATTGATTAATGATTTCTTTACCTTTCTATAAAAAGGGTAATAAAATAGTTTATTGTAATGTACATTTAGCATTGTGTGCTACTTGCAGAACGAAATGTTGATGGATTGAATTTTAAAATTGCTTGAAAGGGCGCCAAAAAACAATTAGCATGAACATTGTGCGAAACGTATGACACTTCACAGAATAATATAATTTAACCCCCTTGCGATCGATAGGGTTCAATAAAAATGGTGACTGCAGGGAGTCAATACTGTGCATTCGACTTACGTCTCCTAATGATCTTATTGCGTTTAATCGATTACAAATGTAATTTTCTCTGTTAAATTGCCCGAATGTAACACAAAAGAACAAACCGTTACGTCTGGGAACCATTTTCATCTGAAACCGTGACATATTTTGTTAATGATATTATTGTGTATTGCGTAATATGGCTTTATAAAATTATTAAAAGTCAGTAATAGTAAATACTATCACTTGCAGTTTGTCGCGCGACTAGGTTCAATGTTCTGACAGCTTCCGTCTTGCTGTACCACTTTTACTTTCGAGAGAAGCTTGTTCAAGCTCGATTACTGCACTTGGATAACTTTGAGACGCCGGATAGAATAGAGATAAGGCATACTTAATATAGCCCTATACTACAGTGAACAGTGGTATATTTTTAATATAGAAGAAATGTATGAGAATATTTATATCGCTATGTAGCATCACAAGTGCTAAAACCTATGATGTAAATGTTATTTACAAATAAACAATACCCTGACACAGATCCGAGCTTCTTACGCGCCTTACGCGAGCCTGTACGCTCGACTGCAGCTGTTCGAGTTACGTGGTGGAGACTTTCTCGTGCACTTTCCTCGCCTCTTTAATTGACGTAACGAGCGAGTGACTCTCACACGAGCCAATCAGAAAAACGCTCGCGTTGCATCACACGAGGTGAAATGACTGCACGCCACTCTTACAATTATTCTCTTGCAACTGCACCGATTACGTCTCGTATCGCTTTCGCGGTTGCTCTATTGTAATTCTTGATACTTTCATAATCTTTCCCCGCACACACGACACGAGATAGACGAATCTCTCTGAGGACGCATCTACAAAAAAGAAAGTATCATCATAGAAAGCGAGCGCCTCGAACGTCGACCCGAGGCAAATGTTGAACAGAAATAGAAAGTTTCTTCCAAAAGACCGAGCCGGCTCCCTTAACAAATAAACAAACAACACGAAGGGAAAAGTGAGAGCGGTCGGGGGCGCTCGACGCACGAACCTGTTTCCTGATCGAGGCTGCGCGCCCTCCACCTCTAATTCAACGTCTGACGTCACACCTGTTGTCACCGGTTTCTTATCTATCACTGACCTACTAACCAAATCGATTTTGTCATTTATTATTTCATTGAGTCTCCACTAATTATTCAACATTTTTGTTCCTAATAAATGTTTACATTGTCGCCACTATGAAATAGATAGATAAGACGCTCGAAGTATCACAAGTTAGTCGTGAATGTAACTCGCACTGAAAGGGTCAACGACTTCGAATGCAGTAGAGAGATTTTACGCTTTCTAAAATAACTATTCAGTGTCACCAACGCATGCAACATAATGTGGTTACGTCACGCGCTCACAAGTTACACCAGTTAGGATTACGATTTGTGTATCATTTACGCAACACGCAAGAGTTATAATTAGACAATTGTTAAAATTATTTTAGATTGCAGTCAAGGGATCATCAACTTTCTTTAGAATACACGAGACTCGTAGTATTTAAGTTGTTAGTAAGATTAGTTTAAATACGATAACGCTGTTTCGTACAAGTCACGCGACTTATGCACGTGTATACTTTTTTTAAGTATAATTATATTTGTCGACAACATGTTATTTAGGATTGAATGCTAATTTTTATTTTTTTGTTTAGTGCTACAATTTTGGTAAATATCAAGTTCGTTTGCGACAAAACGTATTTGTCATGCTTATCTCTGTAAATTGTAAAGTAAATATGAGATGAATGTTACACAAGGTCACCTTTTATCGACAGAATCATTTTGTGTCCGGGCAAATTTTATGTCCTTACATAAAGGATGTTTAGAGTACACCCACATTACAATCAAAGTGCAATGTAATTGTTTGCTAACGATATTTTTGTTTGTTTCAGAATTTGACGGTACAACAGTGTTGTGCCGTGTTTGTGGTGATAAAGCTAGCGGTTTCCATTATGGTGTGCATTCCTGTGAAGGCTGCAAGGTAAATATAACCAAACTTTTACTTTTAAACTATAAGAGAAAGAACAATCGTCACATGCTCATTAATTCCGAAGCCGTATATAGCCGTACACTGTCGTAGTTAATTATTGTTCATGAAAGAAGCAAGTGTATCAGATTATATGGGATGTCTTTCAGGCACTATTTTTTGGGTTTCACCGCTACTGACATTATTTTAACATGTATCTAAAATCGTTCGCTAGTTCGTCACATATTAAATAGACAAAAGTAATAAACAAACAAAAACATATGATACGCTCAATTAAAAAAATCTTATTAGGTATGTTTGTTAACGTGAAGGAGCAATACTTTTATAAATTACGAAAGGAAGCCGTCTCGATGTCCTAGAATGTAAACAAGGCCGCAACACGCGGAAGACAATCACTGTAGTCAACTGAACAAAGCCTGGCCATGGTATTTTTGATGTAAATCGTATTTAAATTTCATATGTTGAAAACATGTTAAGTTTAACCTTCCAAATAACAATTTCAACTCTCCATCAAACGTAATACACAAAAAGGGCAACGTGTGAAACTCTTATAGATACTTTTTTGGGACGATTGGTTAAGATACCTGTTGGCCTCGGAGAAGCGGTCACCCGTCTGTCCCTTGCGCCCCAATTCTATTCTGTCTTTGAAATACCTGTCCCGGAACAATCACACGGGAATATCGCTTCATCGTTTAAAACGTATTACGTTTTTGTTAGTTTACTTATAAAGGCACAAAGGTTGAGGTCGAATCGAATACAAAGGTTACACCCAATAAATAACGATCTAGTGAAATAACTGTAAATAGTATTTTAGGCGGAATTTATCGTAGTGTTCATGTAATAAATGTATTTCAAAATGGATGAATGTTTAATACCTAATTTTAAAGTACAATTTAATTCTAAAAATATACTGGGTAAGAAATAACAAAAGTAAGACAAAAATAAAAAAAAAAAACACGTCCAGACGTATCACAAGTCCGGACTAAATAAAAAGGGCAAAACTAAAAACAGGTCGACATCGTGGTTCAAATAAAATAATGACAAAGGAAGGTCGAACGTATGCTCGGTCGGTAACCGCAGACATAAACGTAAGTCAATACACTTAGGTAATTGTAAACACATCTATTTCATCAGTTATTTAATCATTGTAATTGCCGAAAACAATAGGTTGATGACGTAACTATGATTTTCCTCACTGAGGCCTCTGACTCAGATGATGTTGATGTTCTAATTCGTTGTTTACTTAATCTACTTCGTGAAAATACTTTAGATATTAAACTAGGTAACAAAGTAGAAACGCTCTTAACATTGTTGTCATGATCTGTATTCTAGATGATGCGTTTTTATGTGTCATGAAAATGTATGAATGTAACATTTCATACATTAACATGATAAATATATGATATAAAAATTGTGTGACTTACTAATTCAGATTATAAAATAATACGCAATTTTATTAAACTAGAAAAAGTTACAGAACTTTAACCGAGTTACATTTTCGCGCGCGCGATGTTAGCGCCAGCTGTACGTATGAAATGGAAACTTAAGTTCCACTACTCGCTGCTAGGTGGCGCTGAACACAAAATTTTGTTAGAACATCGTTGAATGAATGACTACTTCTGAACGCCACACGCGAGTCGTATGTTGTACGCACTTATGTCAACGAACCCGAGTTTATTGCCTTTACGTTATTCACAATATTATAATTTATTTAATTACATCCATTCACATTTATAATTTTATTTATTTAATTTGCTTTTTTTTTGGAAAATTATACTTATAAGTTTTAACTCTTAAATGCTATTTCATTTCGTTTCGTAATTTTTGCTACATTTATTTCATTAGTAATCTGAAATAACGTAATATTAAAACAGACATTAAAATAAAAAAAAATGCATTAGTTAGCATAATAGGTATATTTTGCTTTCCTCTTTTAGCAAATTTTTTTATATCAATAAAATACATTACTTTGGCTATTTTATTTACCTTTCGGATTTTATTTGATTTACGGCAAAGAACTTTATTTATTTTAGAAGATGGAGTAACAAACTATGCAAGAGATATATTTTCTTTAATAGAGTAAGAGTTCATTATCAGTTCCAAAAAGTTACATCATCGTAAAATTAAACTATTGAGACCTTAAATCAATCGAGACCTTATTTTCCTCAAACTGAATTTGATAATGTTATAAGAGGCACGTGTGCTAAGAGGATTCTGCAGCAACACGGCTTGTTTCTTTGTTCGTACGTTGGCCGACATATTTCAGCGCGTTGTGGGTCGCTTATTTTTTCGGCACCGATCCGTGGTGCAGGGCACACGGTCGACGACCTCCCTAGCGCCGCCTCCGACTCAGCTTCCTTGCCGTAACAGCTTTTACGGTCAACGAATGTATGTACGCAACATGATCATAACCTACATTATTTTTGAACTGTCAGCTTTAAAGTTCGTTGATCCCCCTGTTTGTTTATTGAGAGCGGCTCAAACTGCGGCGCTGCGCGATTTTATATTAGAAAGGTGTTATATTGTTGATAAATCAGCTATTGTTGTTTATACTCGAACAATTACAAATACATTATGCCCTCGTTTTTTGGTGTTCATCAAATATTACATATGTTTACAATTACAAATAACAATTATTTTGTTTATGATCTAAATATTAAATTTCAAATTGCACATTGAAATTCTTAAGTATCCATTTACTATATTGCCAATTGTGTGTAAGATAAAGTTCGCATTGCTTATTTATTAAATGACACATAGTTCGCCATTCATCACATATAACATCTACGATAGCAATGTATCTATAAATATAGGGATACGGGATATGAATCATAAGTTTTACGTGAGTCAGCAGCTAAAGTGAGTGTTATCAAGTAAACATCTGCAGGGGCAGGCACGTCGCTATCGGTAGCGGTGGTCACTTCCACAGAACCGATGCGTCAGCTCGTTTTGAGCCGATGTTCGCAGTCATTGTCCTCGGCACCGTTAGCCGACGCATTAGCGCTACCTTTCTGTGACAACGCCAATAAACTTGGCTAATATCATATGTAGATACTTGGGTTTTACGTTCAAACATCAGAACAGGTCTGCCATTAAAACTGTCGCGATTTAAACGTTTTTTATTTCGCTTCGTGTCTATTGCACGTTCTTTGTTACAACTATTGTGTTCCGCATTTTTTTACAACCCTCTTTCTTCTATATTATAAAATCTAGATGACAAATTACCCGTTTAACAAAAAGAATACGAATCTGTTATTATGTATTCATTACATAAATATTATTATCAATATTTATGTAGATAATACATATTTACTTTACAAATATCCTGTGCTATTATGAAGAATGACTTCTAATGTTGCTTACGTATCACTCTAAATTACAATAACGTTTAAGTATGTCAATGTAACGTTAATGACAAAAATAAAACAATGTCGGTTCGCTTAATAACGTTTACGGCTAAGCAACGGAGTTATGTCGAAAATTCTAGAAGGTGAATTGGTAACCTACATAGCACTGTCGAAACCCTCAGCGGTACACTTTACTTGCCGTTCTTGGAAATTGTTTTATTGAAGCATGGGAAGTGTGGAACATAAAATGTGATAATATGGTGCTCAATTCAATCTCAAGATCCTTTTAGCCCTTTAATAATCCTTTGCCGCCATACATTTAAAACTTTAATAACGTTGTTTTTTGGATTGAAAATTGTTAATAAAATTGCTCACATTAATTAAAACGAAATCCTTTACACAAAAATAGAAATAATACGCAACTCTACAATAATTCTTAGAAACAAATTGAAGTCACCGTGCTTATCAATTAACAACGGTCATTGACATAATAACACTGTTTTCCTCTGAACTAATTCCATTACATTGGGGGAATTACATTCCTATCGAAGCGTGTTTTTATAGACAACACAATTAGGTTTGTATAGCGAACATTACTTTGCATAGTTGTAGATGCATTTTTGATATAGATACGTATGATATACGTTGCGGTGCGGGGCAGCGGGTATGGTTTTGTTTTCGCGGCAGAGGTTCGTCGACCTCGCTGGGTCGGTCAGTGCCCGCGCGACCAATTATGGGCCACTCGCACAGCGCACAATGGATCGATGGCGAAGCGAAATTGGGCCACGGAGCCCGCCCCGCACCCCGCGCCACTCTGCACTACTTGCGAATTCCATAAGTGCAATTTTAAGGCCATTATGAGTCCTTATATTCTATTACGACTAATGTAAAATATTAAAATTGTTTTATTCCAGATAGTTAAAATTAATAAGTTCGCTCAATTTTGTAAACATAATTCTATACTTTTATGAGAAAAATATTTTTAACATCTGATTAGAAATATATTTACTAAAGAAGGTTCGGTATATCTGCTTTTTAATTTATAACTGCAAAATAATAATATTAATTCAAACATAATAATTATATTACGATATTAAAATTAAACTGGTTACTAGTAAACGGATTACACACCAATCTTACATAACAAATATTAGGAGTACAATTGTAAAGTGGACACGTTTGAAATAACAATAGGGCACGAGCGCGACGTACTCTTAAACGTTTGATGGAGAATTTAAAATTGAGTTAATGCACCCCTAGTAGTAGCGCGCGCGCATTGAGGTAGGCCGTGACGCATACTTGACGTCACCGGGCAGAGCCGGTCGTCGCCCGGGAGCTAGGGCGCGGACAGCTCGGGAGGCGCGGGGTCGCGGCGCGGGGCGCGGGGAAGGGCTGTTGTGCAATCGAGCGGTCGACGACCCGGGGTGAACGGCCGTACGACGCCCGCCGGGATGCGCCCGGCCTATATCCGGCGCACCGGTGCAGCGGCAGCGCATTCTAGAGCGACGAGGACCGTTAGGAGCGCACGCGGTGAGGCGCGCGGGGACCGAGCACTCTCACTTTCTCGGTTGGGTCGGCGGCCGGCAAGTAGGTCGCGGGTAACTGTGCGCCGCCGCCGCAGCGCCCGCACAGTCCGTCGTCAGCCACCAGTCGCGTCGGTGCTCTGCGCTCGATCGTAGTTGTGTCAGTGGCGAGTGTTGCTATTGTGAATGGTGTCTGGGATGGCGTGCACTGAGCTGCGCGAGCGGCATTCGGTGTTAGTGAGCATGTTGGAGGCGCGCCGCGAGTCCAGTGACTCCGGTTGCTCCAGTGACGAAAGTTCGGACCCCGAACGTGACTCTAACTGCCGTTGTGATCCGCAGGGATTTTTCCGGCGGTCCATACAACAGAAGATCCAGTATAGACCTTGCACCAAAAATCAACAGTGTTCTATCCTGAGGATAAATAGGAATCGGTGTCAGTACTGCCGATTGAAAAAATGCATCGCCGTGGGAATGAGCAGAGATGGTGAGTTATCATTTTTATTCAATGTTTAAACTGAGTAAAATATCTATAAAGATTTTTTAAATTGAGGAATTATTTAAAGTGTTTATATATACATGTATTGATTGTTTAACATATTTTTTTACTCAGTTTAAAATTGTATTTTTTGTTTTAAATATATTTTTCAATGTATTTTATAAATGTTAGATTTTCCATAAGTGAACCGTTTGCTTTTTAACTAAGATGTAAACATACCCTAATAGAGGTGAAACTATAAAATAGGCATTTCAGTTGACATAACGTTTTCACAATTGAATATTACGTAGAGTAATGTACGTGCGTATACCGCATCTAAATTAGTACGCAATCAGCATTGGAAGGTCGCTCGCGCAATCTCGTGCATTTAATAGATATTCTGTCATCCGAACGCGCCAAGTAGGACACGCGATTTGCGCCTAGTGGTGATCGCGCGTGTTGCTTCACGATCAGATCCTATTTCGGAGTGGCGCGGGGCGGGAGGGCTGGAGGACGCGTGGTGTGGGAGGTCGGTTATGCAAGCGCGGGTGAGCGCACGCTAAGCGGGTCGTCGGCCGTTGCTCAGCGCTTTGCTCCGCTCAGCGTGTTGCGACATTCGCTCCGCTCGTACGTAGGCTCCCCTCTTCGTGTCGGTGAAAGCAGAGAAAGGTGTTTCGTAAGCGAGAGAGTGAAATTTCTGTTTTCACTTTCGTAACGAGGTTCATCGCCCCTGATTAATTGTTTTACGCTCGTAAACTAAAACATCTCATGTAATTAATGCATAAAATATGTGCATTTTTGTACAGCTGTAATGTTTAGTGTCAGCATACAAATATGAATACTTTGTATAAATATGCAAATGCATGCAATATTCAAATTAAATGTTTATAGACATGAAAATAGAAATAAAAATAAAAACTCATTCATTAACATAACCATTCAAACGAATATGCCTCAAGGTAGTTCAACTACTCGCCGCTAGATGGCGCTGTTGCGTATCAGCTGATTTACGTTCTGACTTACGTTTATTTACAACTTTTGATAGTGAGTTTTTTATAATGATTTAAATTATTATTAATGTCACTATAAAAATATTTATAAGAAGAATTGTACATTATATTTGAATTTCCTTCTAAAACTTTAAGAAAACATAATTTAATTATAATTATGGTTTAATAAATTACAGTTTTATTAATTCAATAAGCAATTTTAAAATAATAAATTATATTCCTTTTGCTGATCAGGATTCATAAAAACAAATTAAGTTTAAAAACGGAAACAACAATTAAAGGTGGTTGACCTAGAATTGAAGTAAAAATTTAAAGTAAAAATCTTCAAAAAATAATTGCAGTTTCTAATCCACATAATACATCAAAAAAATAATCCATCAAATAATTAGTAAATCGCGAGAATTAGAGCGGGGTTGCGGGGAGAGATCGGGTAGAGAGCAGGGGCCTGCGCGGAGTTTATTGACGGCGCTCCCTCCCCGCCCCCCTCCCGCCCACTCCGAGCGCCCTCCCTCCTCAAGTTCAAGGTTGGCAAGGCGCGCGCCGCGGCGCAGTGCGAGGGAGTCCGGCCTGCGCATCGGTCGTCAGCCCTCATTCCTAGCGATATGTCAGAGCGTCGCTACGCAGTCCGCCACGAGAACTCGAGGCTCACTCACAGTGCTGCGATCGCAACCCGCTAACTACATCGCGGCGTGCGAACTCATTGGATTACCCGAGGATTATTTTTTGTGCACAACATTCGTTGACGTGTGATATGTGACACTTGTTTAATAAACAATAACGTAGTTACCAATTTTAGTTATCAGTGCCTGTTGGCTGTGAATTTATTAGTGTTAGTGAATATTGTAATGGTATCGGACATGGGTGAAGATTTGCCAATCCTTAAAGGCATCCTCAATGGAGTCGTCAAATATCACAATGCTCGTATGTATTATGATAATTTAATTTTATTAATTATAATTTATAATTTTTTTTCATTAAACTCGACTTTAAAAATACTTGGAGAAACTGTATATTACAAAAACAAATAAATAATACAATGAAATAAATATTTTAAATAAATGTTATTGCAATTTTTATGCGTTCGTGATTGATTAACTTAATAATGCGTGATTGATTAAAATTAACTTTGTAATTTTGTTTATGATTTAGTTCTATTAATTCAGTTATTCCTTTTTATACCTTAAATAATATAGAAATCATCTTCTTTCTTAATACAATAATAGTTTTTTACAATGATAAGAAATAATTAACTACATTTTAAAGCTTTTATAATAATAATTATAAATTTTTATAAGCTCGTATTAAGATAGGAAAAATACGCGACAGTTATACTATTTCCTATTAATTACGTTTATGTTTCCAAACGTTTAATAATTATCATATAGATATCCTAATAAAACATTTATGGTATGTTAAGTTGTTAACCTTTCACGAATTGATAAACAACAAAAGCAAAACGGCTATGCATTAATGACGACCCACAATAGGCATCACATCTGTCGCGGCCTACATGTGCAGGGAAAGTCGGGAGAAATGGCGAGAGGGCGCTCTCCGCTTTCGTTTTCAATCGTGTGCTGAACGCGCAAACACTTTCACCGGCGCTGGCGCATGAACGCCATAAGCGGCACGCTCGTCTCCGACGCATACTACCTTTCGTTACGCGACACGCCCGCCGCGAGAAAGTTGTAACACTTTTTAACGTGACCTCGCAGATCGCGCTTTGTCACTACGAACTAGTTCACTGAATCGAAATGCGTTCAACCGAGCCTGCATTTTTAAAACGCCAGACGCAAGGGTCGGTCGACCTTTCCGACGGGCGATGAACTTCTACCCTCTTTCGTCAGCTGCTCGCACACATGGCTCTCGATGTGGTCGCTTGTATATTTGCACGCATTCGACGACAGCTGCACTTCGAACTATGTAAAGACCACGACCTTGCTCAATATTTTTGTTGTTAAAATGCAGCGTTCGATTTAGTTTATTTGGAAATTTAAATGAACCGAATATTTATGTTACTTTTCTTTTGTTGCAGCTGTGCGATTTGGACGCGTTCCGAAACGGGAGAAAGCGCGTATTTTAGCCGCAATGCAACAATCATCTTCATCGCGGGCTCAAGAACAAGCCGCTGCTGCGGAATTAGATGATGCACCAAGACTGCTCGCCCGAGTGGTGCGAGCGCATCTTGACACTTGCGAATTCACGCGCGACCGCGTGGCAGCCATGCGTGCCCGAGCTCGTGATTGTCCCACCTACTCCCAACCTACTTTGGTAAGCATTTCTTATTAATATTTATAACTTAATAACTTGTAAATGAATCTTTATAATATCTTTTGAATGATTTCGAACCAATAATCAAAACGTTTATTAACATAACCTCTCTTTTGTTACAGGCGTGCCCCCTAAATCCTGCGCCAGAGCTGCAGTCTGAGAAGGAATTCTCTCAGCGATTCGCGCACGTGATCCGCGGCGTGATTGACTTTGCCGGTCTCATCCCCGGCTTCCAGTTACTCACTCAAGATGACAAGTTCACGTTGTTAAAAAGTGGTCTTTTTGACGCTCTATTTGTGCGACTTATTTGTATGTTTGATGCTCCGCTCAATAGTATAATATGCCTCAATGGAC
Organism: Phoebis sennae; assembly: GCA_001586405.1. Lineage (NCBI taxonomy): Eukaryota > Metazoa > Arthropoda > Insecta > Lepidoptera > Pieridae > Phoebis > Phoebis sennae. The sequence continues at coordinate 94,899 of LQNK01001423.1, forward strand.
AATTAATGAAACGGGACTCTATTCAGAGCGGTGCTAATGCGCGTTTCCTAGTGGACTCTACTTTTAAATTTGCGGAACGTATGAACTCTATGAATTTAACGGACGCCGAAATCGGCCTCTTCTGCGCTATAGTTTTAATCACCCCCGATCGGCCGGGCCTTCGCAATATTGAATTAGTTGAGCGTATGCACGCCAGACTCAAGGCTTGTCTACAGACCGTCGTCACACAAAACAGACCAGACAGGCCTGGCTTCTTAAGAGAGCTCATGGATACATTACCAGACTTGCGTACCCTGAGTACATTGCATACAGAAAAATTGGTCGTGTTTAGAACCGAGCATAAAGAATTGCTGAGACAGCAAATGTGGGGCGAGGAGGAAGGTTGCTCTTGGGCTGACTCTGTCGTCGATGAATCTGCACGTAGCCCAATCGGATCAGTATCGAGCAGTGAATCTGGTGAAGCCATTGGTGACTGCGGCACACCTTTGCTAGCCGCCACCTTGGCAGGCCGCCGACGACTCGACTCTCGGGGTTCCGTTGATGAAGAAGCACTCGGTGTCGCTCATCTTGCACACAATGGACTCACTGTCACACCGGTGCGGCCACAACCTCGCTACCGGAAATTGGATTCCCCAACGGATTCTGGGATCGAGTCGGGCAATGAAAAACATGAGAGAATCGTCGGACCCGGCTCTGGCTGCTCAAGCCCACGATCGTCACTCGAGGAGCACTCGGAAGACAGGCGGCCGCCCGTGCCCAACGATACGCGCCTGGACGACATGCCGGTCCTGAAGCGCGTGTTGGAGGCTCCTCCGCTATACGACACCTCATCGTTGATGAACGAGGCATACAAGCCCCATAAGAAATTCCGCGCTATGCGCCGTGACACAGGCGAAGCGGAAGCACGAGCAGTGCCCCTGACTCCATCGCCGCAGCCTCCGCAGCACCCGCACCCGGCGAGCCCGGCGCACCCAGCCCATTCGCCCAGGCCCGTGCGAGTATCGCTATCGTCGACTCACTCTGTGCTCGCGAAAAGCTTGATGGAAGGGCCCCGCATGACGCCCGAGCAACTGAAGCGCACAGACATCATCCAGCAGTACATGCGGCGCGGCGAGGCGTCGGCCGCCGGCGCCGGCGAGGGCTGCCCGCTGCGCGCGGGCGGCCTGCTGGCCTGCTACCGCGGCGCGTCGCCCGCGCCCGAGCCCGTGCTGGAGCTGCAGGTGGACGTGGCGGACGCGCCGCTCAACCTCTCCAAGAAGTCGCCGTCGCCGCCGCGCTCGTACATGCCGCGCATGCTGGAAGCGTGAGGGCGGCCCGCGGAGCCGCGAGTCTCCGCTACCCCACCCCGACCTACTTTGAATTAAAACAAACTATGTAGTTAATAATCGTTCGCAAATCGGTTAATATATTATATGTGATAATTCGTTTAAGACGCGTGGTTGCGTGGCCGGTGCAGGACGAGGAGAGCGCAATAGACTGAATAATAATTTAAGACTATATAAGTTTAATTTATAATGCATTGCAGCGCCGGTCGCAGTGTGTTTGTGTGTGTATCGTATGTATGTGAGCGTGCTCAGTCATTTGTTTGTTAATATAAATAATGACAGGTTGTCGAATTAAAATAAAACAAATTGTAAAATTTATCACATTTTTTATTTACCCCACAACAAAGTACAGCAAGTTACTCAAATATTTGCTGACCAAATCATTATCATTATAAAACAGAGACAAGAAAATGTCAGAAAACACAGAATTAGTTCTAATTTACAAATACAGAATACATAACAAAATTACTTATTACATAATTTGTGATTATAATCACTGATATGAATAAAATTTAATGCTTAACAGAGTTTAATTTCATGAACACCACAAATTATTATTTCATAAAATTATGAAAGAAATTTGAAATCAGGAAGAAATAAGCACAGACGTCACAGATACTAATAGATAAAGCAAGGAAACGAGTAAGGTTACACAGAGTATACAAAGTAAAGTTGGCGCGATCGTAGATTGCGGTCGATGGCCGGCCTAGCATCGCTTCCGCCGTGCCGCGGTCACCCTTCCTCGGCATCACTGTTCCTTCTTCCGCACGTCAGTTTCCTGGTACACTGAGATATCATTGATATAGGCTTTAGTCTTTGGGAGATCTCACATTTATAAACGTGATATTACTTAGTTGAAATATTTCAAATTTCATAAGAAAAAAAAGACAACTTATAATAAAAATGTAGCACCGAGCCGATCATAGGCTTGTTGAAATTAATGTCTCGTACCAGAACTCGTCATATGACATTTTACCTAGGTCCTATATCTGTAATGAGTCTATACTAGTCTCTAGAGTCTCTAGTCTCTACCATAATGAATGAACTACGAAAGAACTATTAAAGTACTAAAGCACTGTATTTTTTAATTTTATTTTGATAAAGAAATACTGTGATATGCATAGACACAACGTATGGAGTTAAATCTCTAACGTAAAATATAAAACATGAAAAATAAATAATAGACGTTATAGGTCATAACGATCATAATTATTTTATTCAATTAAAAAGAAAATTAAAAAAAGAAACCCTGTATGTACTCTATTATAGAGGCTGTAAATTAATGACACTATGACAATAAAATTGTCACTAAAGCGATGTGTACCTAAACGAACCGCCGACCCAATTAGAATATTCTAGACAAAAAGCACAAACATGTCTGGATATGAAATCCATCGTCTCAAGATTGACCTCATCTCAAGGCCTCTCCAGCTATTGTTCTGTTTAAACATCTGCCAGTTTGTCTGGCCTTCGGAGATTTAAAGAAATACTTCTTAGCAGATATATAATACTGCACCAATTTTAATAAAGGAAACCGGGTTTTCCAGATCCATATTTAATTGAGTCACGATGATGTAATATAGAAATTCGTATTGTTAAAATTTCCTAGTTCTACATCCGAATAAATCTACATTTATTCGGATAATATTTTACTATGTTAAATTAGCATGGTCGTCGGTGACACACGAATAAAACAAATTAGCTTAATTTAGTCTAATCAAGAGACGACGTTTTTTATTAATCATATTCGCAAGTGTATATGTGATGAACCTAGACTGGCAATGACTTTATATTAGGCTAAATCGTTGTAGGGCTTCAAATAGACATGCTTCTGAAAAAGCTTACTTTAATTTAATAATAATGTTAATTGTTGTGAAATATTGGAAGGATTGTAATTTGTAAACGGGTATTGACCGGGAGTTGAGCGCATGGCAGGAGCGACGCATCGGCGCACTGCACCGCGGCCGTGCACTTGACTCCTCGTGAGGGTGCATCGTCCGCCCTTACCCAGCCACCCAGCATCACAA
>LQNK01001423.1:98280-116491 GCA_001586405.1 Phoebis sennae
AAACCAAAGTAATAAATATATAACAAGAATTTTTTTAAACATGGGTGCTATTTTCATAATCAATATTTGTTGAATATGGTAAGTGGTAATGGTATAATACTCAATATAAAATAAATAAATAATTATGGTGTATTTTCTTACAATGATCCTTTTCTCCGATTATTCTACTTAGCAGAATATTTTGCATAAAGAGGTAGGCGGAAGATGAGGCTGGGGGGTTGAGCGTGGGCGAGCGGGTGGTGGTGGTGGTTTGGGCGATCGGGGTGTAGGGGGAGGGGTGCGGGGCGCACGGTCGGTTTCAAGGTTGCAGAGTCACAGCCGGGCAAGGTCGCTGTGCCCGCGCGTGCCCGCTGCCCCCGCCCCACTCTCCTCACCCCCGATCACACCCTAGATTTGCGTGGGACGCGACCTTTATCCACGCTCCAGAGAAGTAATTGTATACATACATAAATATCTAATGTTTTTTTCTGGCTTACGTAACGCGACGAACAAGGTTATCGGTTTCTGGAAAATGTGTGAATAATCTCATTGTCGAGTATCGAGTCATTGAATATCAGCTCATATAATTGTTTAATATATCACATATAACTGCGCAATGACTTTCGTCGTGATTATCAGTATTCGTGAGGTATTTATTTTTTTATTTTTACCTTAAGGAATTATTACTTTATTTAAAATAATGTATAAATTTTGCTCTACACTTCCGTGTAACTCCTACACACGACCTTGCTTTGAGGAGCCACCCCGGAGGTTGGAGATCTAATTGACATTTGCACATAGAGTTCAAAGGTAATACGCAGTTACAGTTTGGTTAACAGTACTCTAATGCGGACTAAAGATCAATTGTTGGTACTTCTACTAGTATAGTCATATTATTAGTAGTAGAGCTACTTAACTTACTACAGAGCTAATTGATATTCCTTTAATTTACTAAATATTTTAATTTTAAAATTTTCACTTTTTCAAGGCTTTACTAATTTTGATTTAAAGAAGGAAAAACAATTGTGTTAACAATTACAATAAAACAATTTCTGGGAAGGCAAAACACCTATTTATAACGAGGAACCCGTGGACCCGGATTGACGTCATAACCTTTCGACCTTCAGAGTTACCAACACAGGCATGGCAGGCGCCTTTCAACATATTAGTATTATATTATGCCATCATTGATTGTTTTTAGTTTGCCTTTGCCTAAACCTACATTAATTTCAGTTTATATATTTGATTTCTTTTACAGATATAAATGTGATAGGAAATTCGAAAGAATGTAAATGAGTTACAAACTTACAAACATCATGGTGCCCAAATCTTCTTCAAAATGATCGTTTTTTTGTTTTGCAATATCTATGAAATAAAATCCTAGTTAATATAATAAACTATCTACACGCAGATATCATTCTCTCTTCTTTGTCATACTTATCTAAAGCTTTCCTCATACTTCAACTAATATTTGAAAAAAGGATTAGCCAAATTGGTGTAGCCCTTCTTTAGTCCATACACATTTACATAAGCTACAATATACTCAATGTTAACTCATAATTTTTGATTCATCATAAGTCTTGTAATCACCCAAAATCATCTATAATACATATGTATGAGAAAAATTTAAATTCCGCTACAAGAGAGCCTTCAAAGAGCTTTGCAGAGAAAGCCTTTAACTTTAAATCCTGATCGAACTTACGGATTGAACAGAATTTGAATTATCGACGAAGATGTATTTTAAAACCGCTGCAATCTTCTTTAATTCTGTTTATATAAGGAGGAAATAAGTTATCAGCCCGCTGTTCTTATGTCATATTTACAGAGACTTTTACGACTGCACCGTGGGCGAATCCAGGACGGTTGGGGTAGTAACTTTTCTACGTTAACCACTGAGCCAACGAGGCTGTCTATAGAACATATACAGTTAATATAATTTTAAATGTGGGGTGGTATAACACAGTGTTTTCCTGACCCGTATTAACGTAATTACTCGATTTTTTCTTAATTTTAATCAACAACTGCAAAAATTAACGAGTATAAAGTAAATAAGCAATATCTTTAATACGACGTAAAAGGCTGTAAATGTGGATTTATCAACGTAAATTTCGTTAATCTTTGATAATTCTCTCCACAAGATATTTTAATGTGACGCAATAAACGTTTTCCTAGTTCCTTGTAACGTGCAATTACAATAGGTTTATACGCTTATCTGTTATGTAAAGTGTAGTTATCAGGGCAAACCGTTTGCGGACGCTTTGTCCTCGACCTTCCACCGCCTCAGCAATGTTACGCGTGGAGGCATTGCGTAAGGAACATTAACAATAACAAAATTGGTTTACAATAATAAAAAAGTTTAAAGAAACCATTATTTTAAAAAAACAAAAAAAATTATTTTTTTTAGTGTGAGTTTTCGATTTTCAGTATAGTGAACTGGAATTTCTGCTTGAAATCGGAATATCTCCTTGGTGACGAAAGCAATCATACTGCTATCAAATTAATTACATTATCAAACGTACATTATGTAATTAAATTATGGCATTAATGTTTTTTAATTTAAATGATTATCTTTTTCAATTGTAATTGTTTTTAACATTAGTAAAACTTCATAAATGTTATCAGAATTAAAAATAGACGCGATATCACGTTTCGGAACCAGCAAGTGATCCAGTGAATCACTGGATTTTCCCGGTATAGGAAAGCATGTGGTAGGTTAATTTCTATGAAACATTTGTAAAAACACACTTCAGTCATGAAAGTAAATAATTACACATATTTCATAATTGTTTCTTTTCTTATCATACAACAAAAATAATATGCGTTTTTTTGTAAAAAATGCGAATACACAGATCATTAAAAAGCACAAAAAGTTAATACTTGTTTAATTTAGTTATAATAATTAATTACAAATTAGATTAAAATCCAACTATTTAAACTAATTTGCAATTTATTTCATTATTGCTATTTTCTATGGGTCTTTTTTGGATCCATGATATAACCTTAAATTCAGACCCTGCAACGCATTCCATTAGTATTCAAGGGTGAAGATTACCTTTCATCGTTAGAATATTCTGCGAAATTTTTTTGTATTTAAATTTGGAAATTTTTAGACACCATTACAAAAACGCGTTTCGTCTCATTTCATGAAGATTTATAATACATCAAATGTAATTGTACGATCCTACGCCGTCCCTTGCGCCCTCTGGCCTTGATATGGTATCTAGGTTACACGCAAAGGGATCGAGGACACAAAATTTTGACGCCCTAAATATTGTATCTACCAACTCGAACAGCCTGTAACTTGTGATTAATACAAATGTGGAATATGTTATCCTATATTATAATATATAATATATAAGTAACCTAAATTGTTTCTGTTATGTTATTAGTTCCGTTGGTGCCGCACTTTTGTAAGATTCATAGAAATAAACTTTCGGTAAATTTGGGGCAAAACACAATATGCAGCAAGATACAACTCAATAAATACGTCTTTTATTACCAAATATTATATTATATTTCTACTACAAGATTTTACGTAACTTACCAACGAAGTTACATCGCAGAAACAAGCGAGTTATCTGCTTTTAAAAATATAATTTGTTTAATAATTTCCTCAGAAGATAAAAAATTCTACGCATTGTTATGTAAGCAAACTTTGAAATTGAAAATACTGTCGATGTACGTGTTTCCCTTTTAATGCCTTCTTTTTTAATATCTATAAAGTAGTACATTGTTTGAATATTTATTATTATTAAATGTATCTTTTACTTTTTACACTGCCTCCTTTTCAATTAACGTAGCGTATTTACTGTATTTTAAGCGAATCACCCTAGTGGTGATTCGCTTAAAATTAAAATTAAACGCAATTCCTCTTAATTTTTTTAAAAGACAGTATTTCTTTTCATTTACGGGTAAATATTAATATAGAATCTGGATTACATACTTACACATACAGAACCATAAGGATTCGGAATAATTAAATTTCAAGAACCTAATCAAAATCTGGGATTATTTGAGTAACAAAATTAGACTTGCAAATGGACGAGGAAATTAGATGTGATAGACAGATGTTGGTACGGCGGTTGTATAAGTTATAGTCCTGAGGTAGAGGAGCAGGGGTGAACGTGGGAGGAAGGTCACGGCAAGGTCGCAGGGTCGCGCTAACAACCCAATATCTGCGCACGTATAAATATAACAATACCTACCAAAATTTGCACGATGGAAAAACAACGTTGGAATGAGAGCATGTGGCCTGGCACGTGATGTAACATTGTTTATTATTCGTGGATTTTGTGAATTCTTGAAAAATATAAGTTGTTTATTGAGCTTTCTTTTCTTAAGCCAATGCATTTTTGTTAGAGCCGTAATATACTTTTCTTTAGCAGTATGTTTGTATGTCCGTATGTCTTTATATTTGTATGTTTGTTTGGTACATCAGTGCCAAGCGAATTACACGATTTAGTGTTTGTATGTTTGTACGCTTGTATCTTTGTATGTTTATCCGACTTTAATAAAATTCTACGAAAAAAGTATAGATAAATAAAAATTTTGAGTACAATAATTAGCGGACATTGGTGTGGGGGGAAATGTTTTTGATTTATAAATAACAACGCGAGCTCTAGCTCGGAGCGAGCCACTTGTAATTAGGTTTGATTTTCCATAGAAAAATATTAGAGCTAGTGAAAAATATCTATAAATTAAATAGTTATACGTCGTAGGTACTAACACTATATTAGGTTAAAATAGGTTATGACATTAAAAGCTATTAATTAAATTACAACCTCAACTCTCATTCAGTGATACAAATATTTATTTTTCATAATTCACTTGATAATTATTAAAATTGGAGTGAAAACTATTCACATTTTTATATAAACTTACAATTTTTTTCTCAAATATTAGAGTCTATATAAAACGTGTTACGTGACCCATTAACCTTAAAACAAAGTGAACGGTTGACTGATTTTATCGGGCAAGAGATAGAAGTGATGAGCAGGGCGTCCTTCGAGCCACATCAGCCATGATGTAGGTCACTAATATCGCCTGTCCTTGACCTACGGCATACGTGCGCCCTTCGCAGCACCCAATGTTCTCATTCCGGTAGCTGCCAACACTCTGACAATTCGCAAGGCCGCCTACGATTAAGATATCTATTTTTTTCATTCTAAAATAAACCATAAACTTTAATAAGAAAGTTCAAATAGAAACATATAAAGAGAACGCAAATCGACAAATGCGAATTTTCCGAAAATAGTGACACGACATTACCATGACCTTGCGGATAATTACGATCGAAATCACTGGTTTGTGATACAAAGGAAAATCGTGTTTTCGCGAATTATTCCGGGAAGCGTTGATAGAGGCGAATAACGGGTTGGCTATGATTATTTAGAATTCAGATATCACGAAGCACACATCGGCAAGCGTGTCTACGTACTAGGACGTGAGAGCGTTTGTATGCGTGTGTGTGACATTGAACTTCACTCTTCACGCGGCGGCGGCGCACGAGTTGCGTAACAAATTCACATTACACCAACTGGTACTCTCCGGCAATGGCGTGAGACATGATAATACATCAGTGCCAAGCGAATTATACGAGAATAAGCGATTTCGTGTAGGTAAATAAATAGTATCGCCATTCGCCAACCGCCGTACAGATGCAATTTGTGGTCCTGGTGTATTTACTAATGATAAGTATGCAACTCGTACCATAAGTACCTGTCAATTATATATATAAAAAAGCATGTTATATTTTCCTAAACATATAATATGCTATCATCACATCATGCTTAATCTTACTTAGAGCTTATTCAGGAAAATATCAAGATTTCTACTAAGAGTTCCAATAAGATAAATTATCATTATCATCAAAATGAAAAACACGAATTTTATTGAGGAGTTCTTGAATGTATGTTCTATTTGGCTATTTTTCCTTATCTACATCGAATCTGTTTAAGGTTTTAGATCGTCGAAAACCCCTTTGATCTCAGAATTATTTATTCTAGAATAAATAAAAAAAATAACTTCCTCCTAAGCAATAGTGCCAAGACTGTGAAACTTTAATTTATGCATAATTCGTCAAGATTGTTTCTTCCGCTAGAACTAACCAGCTTAAATAGGCAACGTGGACCATATAAACGTTCATGTCAGTTCGACCAGTTAGCAGTCCTTGAATGTCAACTAATTCGCAACAGTTGCTTCCGCGACGAGGCGAGGTCACCCTGTATAATAACAATATTTATTGACGTCTTGCCGACCGCGAACTTGCCCACTTATATATCACTTGTTTCCGTGAACGACTATAAACCGATCGCTTCCTCGTGGCTTTAGATTTAATGGTTAAAGACCAAGGAATTATATGGAGTAATGTTAAAAAATAAAACATTTCCATCGCTTTATGAATGGTTTATTTAAATGTTTATTGCCCTATTAATTATTATACCCTAAACAACAAAAACCTTATGATTAAAGAAAATTAGCATATTTAATTTTACCAAAAAAAAGCTATGATCATCTTGAGATTTAAAAAAAGCTTATTTATATTCAAATGAAACTGTCAGTTAAATTTAAAATTTGATTAATAAAAAAACTTTTTTTATTACAAATTAAGACAGTAGTTATAAACAATTATGTAACTCGATCATATAGGTACATATGTAACTGAGGAATAAACCAGGTGGCCTCCGCAAATAATACCTAATAAAGCGACAAGTGACGCAGCCCGAGCGGCGCGGGCGCGGGCGGAGCGGTCGCCTATCAGACTGTACAAATAGTTGCAACCTTGAGATTCGGCGCGAACGACAAGGTCACCGCGCAAATCGTTATCAGCGTGACGTCAGCGCATGACCTCCGAGAGACCTTCGTTGAGGTGCCCGCGCGATAACGCGCCGGCCGATGACGACCGATAGGATCGCCAGATCTCCTCTTTGCGAAACTTCCGCGTAGCCACGTGGCTAGAAATACATTCACACGAGTAGCACCATGTTGTGTAAGTAAGTTTGTTATAACTTATTACGAATACATATTTACAAGTTAATGTCATTCTTGATAGTTCTGAGGATGTTGAAAATGTCTGTTTAAGGAGCGAGATACAATATACTTAACACTATTTTTGTACTTACCATTTGAACATAAAAACGTATCAAAATATCATCTAAGTCCTACCATTCTAATTAATTTGATTTTGTTTGCTTATTTGTTTGTCTGTTTGAACGCGCTAATCTCAGGAACTACTGGTCTGATTACAATAAACATTTTTGTGTTAGCATACCATTCATCCTGGGAAGACTACATATAAATTATAAATATGCTTATTTGCTAATATTTACTGAATTTCACAACATCGATGCTACATTTCAAATTCTTTAAATCTGATTGTAAATCTGTGTCAATTTTAAACTATTTCGGATTTTGGCATACATCCAAAATCAGCGTCACATAGTTTGAATTGAAATCACTTTCTTCAATCTTATCCGCCCGCAATATTCGCGCGACCTTGTATTTTCATGGTCGAGCAAAAATATCAACATGACATTTAAACGCTCTTCCAATATTTAGCGTCTCAAAACCAGGAAGTGACTTCTAAGTTGCACATAAAAATAATAATGTCATGTTTTATATAGGCATGATGTAATCTGATAATATATTTGGATAAATAATAATTGTTTAAAAACCCATGCACCTACCCATATTTAACGCCTTGAAATATTACATTGAAATTGCATTTCAAAATGTCTCATTACTAAAAAAAAACAAAAAGAAACTTAATTTCAATTTCAATGCATGCTAAATGACAACATTCACGTTAATTAGACGTTTTTTATAAGTCTACCGAGTACACATAGTTAAAAATAAGAAACTAAATTAGAATGTTAATAAGGACAAATTGTGTTAGTATTATAGTACTGTATACTTTCTTTTAAGGCATTGGAAAAGTAGACCACAGTGTTTGGGCGAGGCGAGCTTGACCTGAATCTAAATACGAAGGTATAAGAGAAATCTTCACCGGTTCGGAGGCTGGCGGAGGCGCAGGCCGCGCTTCGAGAGAAAGGACCTCGTCCTTATGCTGTAGCACCTTGTTTACACTCGCACTAAAGATTATATCAAACCATTTTGCATTAAATCTTTAGTTTCTAAATGTTGCTATCGTGCACCTACTTTTACTTAACTTTCACTTATGTAGAGAAACTAAATGGGGTAAGTATATCATAAAGATATTTCTCGTGACCAGGTTACAGATAAAATTAAATTGTGCAATATTTAAATGCATTAGCATTTTAATTTTCGTGATATATTTTAGGTGCAGGTTGTTGTTGGAAGTTATAGTTAAGTTACGACTGACTAAATTGAATTGTAAAAGTTAATCAATTATAACAGTGTTTTAATTGTATATATTTAGCAAAGTTACTGTATCTTTACATTAATGTAACCATTTATTTTAAAAACTTTAAAGTTCCTACCCGCTCTTCACGTACTCCGGGTCTATTCAGCATAATACCACTCACCAGAAAAAATTAAAAAAAAAATATTTCAAAGAAAACTTTTATAATTCGTAGCGCGACAACTTAGCGTGTTAGCATCACAACCGAAAGAAGCTCAGGAGAGCTGAGAGGTAGAACAAAATTGCTGGTAAATAATAAACGGCAAGAAGACTTCCCTATCATACTATTGCTTAAAACCACCTATGAACAAGAACACCAGAATGAACTAGCATTGAATAGTTTGAATGCTGAAATGGTTTTATTTTATTTTGGACAATAATGGGCAGAGAAAACGAAACAGATCTTACTCGGCTCACTTACTTATGGCTGCTGACAAAATCTACACACAATCATCAGTGATGTGGGTCAGGGCAGTGGGCCGCGTTGTCACGCGTCGTTGCCTGACTTCTTGTACAACCACACTTCGAATGAAATTCATATTTATTTATTTTTAAATTTCATGCCTAAATTAATGACCTTTAAGAGAAATGACATCTATTTTAGTCTGGAGTAAACTTTCGATCAATTTGCCTGTATAAACATGTTTACAATATTCACAAATGTTACTACATTATGAACTCTTGAATGTCACTTGTGATTTAACAATGACAAAAAAAATACATTTCGGTCGAAGAACTAACGATGACTAAGAAATAATACGATGTGGAATTGAGAAAAAGTATCAATATTTTCTTGTGAAATAATTATGTTAAAGAAGAATATAATGCAGATGCATATAGTGTAATATGTATTAGTACCATATTTATATAGACAATGATTTGCTTATTTCTTAACTCCCACACACCCTAAGAGTGGGACAGTGAACTCACCGTACTTGTACCAAATAATAACTAGGTAATAAGAACTGTAGTTATTTCTGAGTATTACGTTTTTGCATTGTACATAACTATGTAATATTTCATTTGCGTCGTATTTATGTGTTTTTACATTAACACAATAAAGTCCATGCAGTTTACTTTCTCATATTTCAACATCACCTCTTGGTCACTGACCTGCATTTGAGCTTATACGGCAAGCGTCAACAGTCAACACCCACTTTTTCCAATTTGTTGCGGATTGTATTGGATTTTTTTTATTTTCTGAATTAAGTGACAAATGGAGCGCAAACGGGCTCAATGACCGTCATGTTTCAGAATTAAACGAAACGATTAAGCCTGCAAGAGATATATTTCAACAGCTAATTTATGCTCTGTCTTCGCTACATTTTTCTGGAAAATTTTAAAAAGAGTATTTAAAGAGACATTAGCTTTGCATTTTATTGTGTTCACGACTTCTTGCTTTATATTCTAGTCAGACTGAAAATGTAACATACGATTTACGTTTTACGATGTTATATTTAATTATTTACATAAATCTAATTAATCTAAAAAAATCAAATCAATAATTTTAATCTTATTTGTATTTTACTTTCATATGGATATTAATTGTATTCACTATTAAAATTATTAAATACCAAAGCTATCGAAATTGTTCATAAACATCGTATCATTGTTTATTTTACCAGAACGTTCTAAGGTTATGAACTCTCAGGTAATATTTAAGCTGACATTGGATGATCGAAAGAGCAAAGTCGCAAATTTGTTGACGAAATCGCTGATTTGCGGCGCATTTTGTTGTTTATCGTGAGTGCACGTGGCCAACTGTGTGTTCAGTGTTCCCATTCACCTTACCGCCGACGTAATAAGTAATAACAGAGCTGTTGACAACAGTATACTTACTTTAACTACTAGATACCAATAACTTGAAATATTTTAAGAATTTGAGGATTAGACGACAAACCGCATTAAATCAATTACAGGAGTGGAATCTTAAAGATATTTTGGACAATTTTAGCAATAGATCTGTTTCGGATCTAACTAATTTGGTGTAATTTTAGCCGTTAGAACAATTTGGCCTTTTGGCTTAGCCCATTCTGTAGCGTGTTTACAACTCTAACCAATTTGATTTACGACTTCAAACAAGACTTCTGAATACCACAAAAAATATGACCGATACAAGGTCTCCGTGAAATATTACTGTATACATTTATTCGCATTGGTTCCTTTAGTCCAAGGGTCAAATGTTATCGGAAATGTTACAATATGTACTTGAATTTGAAATAGCTAGGAAACTAAAGAAATAAATCTAATTTCAGACAGAACTGAAGAAAAATAGTAATCGACCTTTAGATGATAACTCTTTAAGCTCATGTCTCTTTTCAGAACATAATTCACACTTTCTGTTTAAAAAAAGAAAATAAATATTCTAATAAATTATAATATTTTTATTTTTTAATGTAGAATTATGTTGTTAACCGTTTGTATGTACAAAAAGTGTTTAACTATAACGGTAACCACGAAATTGATGAATCAAAGTGTTTTAGTTTTTTTTTTATGAAAGACTAAAGATATTAAATAGTGTTCTAACATTTTATTTTTCAATGATTATTCAACAATTTGATAAGCTTGAATTTGACTGTACATGAACTACATGGTGAACCACAGGAAAGCCCAATCATTTTGACTTGCCTATTAATAACTCTATAAGTAGTATTTTTTCTCCTTACGCGTTAATAGAATGTATTGAGAATTGCCAATTCATATTATTTAAAATGTAACTTCTACCAAACCGTCTTAACTTCATATTTTCTTAGAGACAGACGGTGGAGACACGTAAGTAACACATAATATCGCGGCGGGGTATAAAAACTTTGTAAGTTACAAATTTGATTACAAAAACCTTTTAATTGTTTTTCGTAAGAAAATATCGTAATACATTTCTGCGTAAAACGAAATTATGATTGGGTAATTCAAGAGGTATCTTGAAAATATTGGAATTTTGGGAAACACTTGGTGCCTTTTGTGGTATTTTCTCAAGTCAGTAAAAGTGCAAATTTAGTGTGTTATATGCGAACTAAATGTTCGTAACTAATCTTGTTAAAACCATGAGAATCATGAATTTGTGTTTTATTAAGAGAAAGTCTTAATAAAACACAATTTCCTTCTATCGGTTTCTGTTTCTCCTGTAAAGTTTGGATTTTCATAGTCAGCCGGCGATAGGAATCCTGCATAACTTGACCGAAATTAATTAATTTCTAGCTTGTAGTTAATTACATTGGTGAGTTCGTAATCTTAATCATTTACATTATCACAAATCAAATAGGAGCCTGTCCTATTATAATCCTAATGCGGAAATATTTCAGCGTTTATTGAGTCATAGTCATATTTAACAGTGCTGTATTTAAAATAATAAATACGGTCATTTTGCAAAATTGCTCTCTGTAAATATTGAGATAATTATGAGGGGGAGTAAAATGTGTATGGGTTTCGTTAAACTAAAAGAAAAAACGGAACCCTTAGCATTTCGTTGTCCGTTTGTCGATGCAATGGCCTGAGATAACCGAGCTAATAACAAATTCCCATATCGATAAAAAGAAAAGATTGTATATAGGATCAGGATCTAGTAATATAGCCACTAGGAAATAGGATGTATAAATGCAAACCAAAATATTTACGTTAAACAAATGCCAGCAATGAAATAAGTCACCACTTAACACTACCATAGAGAAAATAGTGAATGCTAAATCTTTTAGATTTTTATTTAGCGTTAAGAGGTTTTTGCTCTTGCCTTTGTCAACCCCATCGGTCTTAAAAATATAAGAAACTAACAGCATACAGGAAATCACTGATCCTTTATGAAATAAAACAAACACCGACTACAATGTTTCACAATTTGGAAAAGTTTTTTATATATTCAATGCGATTTAATAAAAATCGATTAATTTCACCTAATTCAATGATTCAGGAACAAATGTTTACTGTTTTAAACAGTTTTTTTTAAGTCACAGCAGCATAATATAATCACATTACCAACAAGATACACAGACCTTGCAACCAGGAGTAGGAAGTCTAGATATACTGCAATCATACTATCGTTAAACTGTAGGTATCCTTTAAATAACTGTATTTTAAAATCTTAACCTATACCCTTTAAATAACTGTATTTCAGTTTCACAGCGAGCCTTCCAATGTTTTTTTAAATTTAATAATACTCGGGTATCATTTTTAATAATTTTGTTATTTGTTGATTATATAGCGTCGGATGGCTACCAAATAATAAAAACCTTTTTCAGATATCCATAGCAGGAGAGCGATAAGTACTTATTACCTATTAGCAAAAAACGTAACACAATATATCTTAAAAGGTGAAGCAAATACAATACACAAAACAGACATTAAGCAAAAGAGCCTACTCAAACCTAGAAGAATTTCAGACCAACCTCCAATTCGCATTTTCCTTTGTAAAAAAAAATATGGGCCTTGCCACAATTTCAAAACGTATGAATATTTACGACTTACTCCTCGCTAAAACGGAAAAGCAATGATAAAACCAACAGGATCGAGTTCAAATCCCCTGATTTAAAATGCCACAGTTGCGTAAAAATTCATATTTTCCTTTCACAATAGCAGGATATGATGGAAAGTATTGTTGGCGTTGTCATTGTTGAAATGAATCAAAGTGTAGAAACCATTGTAATTTGTACGTGTTTTAATCAGTGCTTAGTCCTTGTAAGGCGAACACGTTGCACGGGGAGTAGTTAGAGCGGCCTTGCGGCAGCATCATACGATATTTTCGCTCTGGGCGTTAATGCGGAAGACTATTTCAAGAGTCAGGGTCGGCTCGGCGCCCGTCACCCACCGACGCTGCGCGCTCACGTGCTCTTCTCGGGTTTCCAATAGGAGACACACTGCCTCAGCTATCGATTTGTTTTCTTACTTAGAGTAGAGACCAGTCTGGCGTCCAAAATTACAGACTAACTTAAACGACAAGTTTCCCTATCGCATAGTTTAAAACATTGCATTCGTAATATTATTTACAAATCTATCCACCAGTCATGTTTTTCAAACGTAATTGAGAAATTTGGCGCTCCGTCACCTGCAGCATTATCCGCCTAAAAATAATTTTATCGACCCCGCCCTCTTATCCCCATAAAGTAATCTATATATTGGAAAGGCCTTGATTAAGGAAAATGTGTTAAGGTTTACATCTACATTATTATCATGTCAATATTTTCAAGTCGTCCTAGTGGAATATAAATATGTACCATGAATATATTATATACGCCGATATTGTACATAGTCAAAACCAGAACACACAATGTAATCTCTATTATATGAAAAAGAATGATCTGTCGACCTTAACCCGCTTGTGTGAAGGTAGCACATAGTAATGTAAATAGACAGGAAGCCAGTCCAATGTCAGGAAGCCAAGACGAATCGCTTTTTTGTTTATGAGAATCTTCTGTCTTAACGAGATTGATCAATAAAGAATTGGTTAGCATTGTAACTGACAACTAAGTATTTCTAAATTAAACACCTCTACTTGTCGGGTGAATTTATCAAAAATTGTTTACTCAAAACAAAATAAGTAAAACAATAATGATCTTGTTATTGAATGGAGTGTCAATAACAATAATCTAATTTAATTATCGTAAGGAGCGGTAGTTGTTGGTGTTTACCGCCTGTCCTCGAATAGCCTCCACATGGAAAGTACATTGTTCCACAGTTGTCATTAGCCGAGGCCTTGAACTTTGTGAGCGTGGCGGTAAACATGTTTGCGCAGTAAGCACTGCGCATTCGATATTGCTATGACGTCCCTACGCCGCCCTATAGGTACCTACTGTAAACTATTTCTATATTAAGGTTTATTCCACTGCCATTGCTCATCGCACACGTGACAATAAATTATAACTGCGCGGAAAAACGGAATCGTTGTTACAATGCTGCGTTCACTCCGTCTATTCCTTCTATTTGATAAGAGCGCAAAGGTTTACACGAGTTTATTCTTTTAACTATAATTATTTATTAATTCTTACTTAATATGGCCATAGAATTGTTGGAAATATAACGCAATATTTAATCGATTATCGTACTTACGTCATATAGTCCGCTCGTTTTGAAATCTGCAATAACATAAAAATGCTAAACAATGATCGAGGAAAACATTCTTCTAACATAAAGTCCATTGTGACGTGACCGGCTATGGTGACCGAGGCGGGCAAGATAATGAGCGCGTCAAGGCCGACGCGTGCTAATTACAATTACCGTGAGTGGACATTCTTTGTTCCAGTAGTGATTAATGCCGGTCGCGAGTGCCGAGGAGTATCGTGAGATAACAGGAAGCGTCCATGTCGCGACGTCATCGCACAAGGTCGCCCTGCGCATCGAGAACCCTTTAATGCGATACTGCATTATTATGTCGCAATAATCGTGGACATTGCTTGTATCTTTATTTCCACTAGGTGTTGCTGTACATGTTAAGAAACGACTTAAACTTAATTTAATATAACTACAGAATAACTACACTACTTTCCTCAAATTTCCTATATTAGCGTACCTAGAGCCATTTCCTTTAATAGACAATTTTGTTTACATTTTTTTTTTTTATGTTAAAGCAGGCAAGCGGGGCATGCGGTTCACCTGATGTTAAGTGACTGACCGCAGCCCATAAACATCTGCAACATGTAGTGTCGCAGATGCCTTGCCGGCTTGGAGAAAGGGGAAGGAATAAGGAGAGGATTAATGATAGGAAATTGGGAGAGGAGTAGAACAGGATGGGAGAGGAATGGGAAGGAAATACAGGCCTCCGGGCACCAGCTCACCGTACGAAACACAGTGCAATACTGCTTCACGCCGGTCTTCTGCTGGGAGGTGGTAATTACACCGGTGCGAGCTTGGCCCAATTGTACAATGCTCGGCTCCCACTCTTTAATTGCTGAAGATGTTGTGCAGCACAATTACCCTCTGTCGCCTCTTACGACACCCACGGGTAGAAATGGGGTGGCGACACACGTATTCTAACCCGTCGCCACACGGGACAAACGAAACATGAACGAAATTACATTACAACGACAATTACAACGACATTACATGAACGAAACTGTTGTGGCGCTAATTACTATTATTACGATCATCGCTTTTACATTGTAATCAACCATATACTTAAATCGACACATTAGTATTATATCTAAATAGGCAAACACTGTGTAGTTTTACTACACATACTACACAGTGCCTATTAATAAGCAAAAACAGTAGCAATCGACGACGTGGTTTTATATTTTATTATCAAAAATCCTTGATTTTACGAGATTTCATACACATGGCATAACTGAAAACCAATAAATCCGACGACGTACAGTTATAGTTTTTTCATACCCGGTATTAATAATTTCCTATAGAGTGAATTGTACTTTATTCTACTGGCAAAAGATTCCAAATTAGACTGATTTTCCTATTCTTATCGTTTCAGCTCTAATCAGAAAAGACCTTGGGACCGACCCTGAATATTTTTATCCGGTTATTTCGCAAATGTACTTTATACTCGTGTATATATATGCTATAACGTAATACGAACAAATGCCTTTGAAAAATATCTGATAATGATATTTGTTTTTTTACATCTGTAAAATTATCATCGTAGACTTGATTGTTTTTAATTTTTAAAATCGCATTAAAATGACATTAAAAATAACTAATGACTAAAAAAATATGGATTTCAGTCATCATTTCCCTATAATAGAGTTCTAGAATTTCTAGACTTTACAAAAGATTTCTGTACACTATGGAAAATTTTATAATTTTTTCTCTTCCTTATTATTATATCAAAACCCTTTCTACAAGGTTTCTACTGTTATTTAATTATCAAACCCCGCATTATTTTCTCCATCAAGGGCACCAGTTTTACCTATTTGTGTTTAATTGCTAATGTAATATAATATTTTTTACAAACGATTCCGTGTATTATCTAGTGACTAGTCATTAAATTTCAGTAATTTATTCTTATATGTTTTTTCATCACAGCCAAAATTAAATGTACGTAATTTCTGGTATAAGAAACAAGGCCGCGATGATCTAGGAAGTTAAGCGATATGACCTCGACCTTGCGTGTGCGAAAAATATTCGGCAGCAATTTGCGTTATGACCATTTCACGGCTCTCATCCCACGCATTCATCAAATGGAACATTTGTGCTATTATACTGTAATGCAATATGTTTTAAAGTACTTCATATTATATTGTATATTTGTATGATACTTATCTGCAACGTACTTACTAGCAAATTTTTACTTACTAGTAGTTTATGTAAAACATATCTTTAAGCGGTACACTTTAATTTACATTAGCGATTGGAAAATGTATACATAATAAAAATGTATACAATAAATTATACTTAAAGCTTAGCACTGAAGTGTAAATTATTTATTTTTTATACATATTTGACTATAAAATAACATGATTGAAAAATTATGTGCCCGAGCTGACGTAATCCATATATTTTAGCAACAGCAGATAAAATAATCATGAAATGTCGCTTCTTGGTTGCGTGGTAACTAAAGCCGAAAGAATGAAGGTCATTTTACTTGTCGAATAATGTTCAATGTTAGAATGACTAGCTCACAATTGGGTCGGAAAGATATTTCCAAGGGACAAAATGATTTTTGTAATTAAAACTAACAAGTGGTTCATAAAAAAACGAATGTTCCATATTAAATATGAAACCATTAATTTTTCTAAAGTTATAACTTTTAGCCGACTTCAAAAATTAGGAGTGGAGTAGAACCCTCTGGAGGAGAAGAAATATGGTTCTCAATTCCTGCCTATTTTTTATGTATGTTAACGTATAATATACATATCTCCAATATTTATAGTTCGGTTAGAAAATTATTTTTGCATTCGATAGAGTAGTGTCAGTTTTGGCTGGTAGAAATTTGGTTAAGGTTTGATCATCCATGCGAATCATGATCATCATGATTTTCCAGGGAACTCATTGAAAATCAACAGAATAAGCTCTGCGGTTAAGTTATAAGGATGTAAATAGGCGATAGTTATAGGAAGCTCGAGATTGTTATCGCAGGTAGACTGGGACTTAATCCCTAAAATTTCTGTGGACGGCACCTGCATCGATTATAGCACTAGTGTTAAAAACCTGGGCCTTCATTTTGATCGCACATTATCTTGGAGCGTACAAATGGATATGCTTCGTAAAAAAATGTTCGGTACAGTTGCCTCCATTCGTCGATTACGCAATTTCTTGCCCATAACCACTAGAATTTCAATTGCCCAGACCCTCCTTTTCCCTATCCTGGACTACGCTGACATTTGCTATCTCGACTTAACTGAGCAACAACTCGACATGCTTGAGCGACTTCAGAATCTCGCTATTAGATTCATATTCGGTCTCCGAAAATATGATCACGTTTCTCAGTTTCGTGCTAAGCTCAAGTGGCTCCCTATACGCCTTCGCCGGGACACACATATTCTGCATGTATTGTACACTGTGCTGTTTGATCCTAGATCCCCTTCCTATCTCAAAGAAAACTTTCAATTCTTCTCTAATGACAATCTCACTCTCCGTTCCTCTAACAACCTCACCCTTCGTATCCCTTCACATCGCTCCAACTTCTTTCATTCATCCTTTACTGTTACCTCAATTAATCTTTGGAATTCCTTACCAGAAACTATCAGACGTGCTCAATCTTTGCTCTCTTTTAAAAATCTTCTCAAGGTCCACTATCTATCCTTGACTGACACATGTACATAATTCCTTTATGTTATTAATCCTGTTGTACCTATGTATGTATTTATATTTTATAAGTAAGTATATATAAGTGTATATATGTATGTATATTCATAATATGTATTTATTTATATATTTATATAATATTTATATATCTGTTTAAAGTTTGAAAGC
>LQNK01001423.1:128577-144866 GCA_001586405.1 Phoebis sennae
CCTGCCGCGGGGCGCGGGGCGCGGGGCGCTCAGGTGACCTTGCCTCGCGTCTGCCGAGAGACCTTGATCTTGAGACGACCGCGCGGACGCCCTCGCGACTTCATGAACAGAACAAACGACACCTATCACTCACCTCAATAGCCGACCGCTATTGTCGTGGACGATGCTAAAATGTCAATAATAACTAATGTCTAGTTCACTTCCACGTAGACTGCCGCCAATTTGAATCTGCCAGAGGAGTACTTTAAGTGCCCCTCAATATTGAATGATGATACTCGATGGCGTATCAAAGGTCGTTTATATAACTGACATTGTGATTGTTTGAAGGGTAACTTTATTTTGTCATTCCTTTAACATTCAAATTGTTTATGATGCATATTCTACGCATATAGCAGCGTAAATAACCTATTATAAATTTGCAAACGATTAAGATGCTTATAAACTCATCCACAACTATTGAATTATGAAAGGAGGCAGGTAAATGTCCAGCACATTGCAAACATAGAACTCATTCTTACAATGTAATTAATCGATAGTTTTTTATTCTTTCATAGGGAATAGTAAAAAACATGTAAAGGTTAGAACGTGTATAATTCTGAACAATGGTCAGCAACACGTGGATGCGGTCGGCAGTAACCTTGTGATAAGCGGCATCCGCCGATAACGTGCACTGACGCATCATCAACACATTTCTCCGCGCACTCGCTATAATTAAGTTTCATACAAGCCGACTAGCACGCTTCATCTCACACGTCCAACAACAGGTTAATCAAGACTAGCCAAAAATTCTGAAAATATTACCGATTTACATTAGTCCATATCCAAAAGCATACACATTAGCAAACAAATTTTAATAATTCAGTTTAGAATTATTCCCTTCTTATGTGATGAATCTTTTATAGTTGCGATTTATATTATACATGGGTCGGAACTGTATTTTCTTTTTATCAATGTTTTTCTTACCTAAATATATTGCATTGGGTGAAAAGTTTATGATCAAGATCTCTCTCTGTTTACTACGTGATGAGATCGCATTTTGTCCATCGTGTGTATTTTTTCAAATTAAATCATGTTCTGTGGCGTCAGGACTACATAATGCTGAACATCTATGGAAAAACACAGCGGAAAAGCATGTAGAGTATGTAGAGAATACTTTACATTTAATACAGTGACCTGATCGCAACGCTGTGTCCCTCCTTAACTGTCCATAAATACTGCCGGGCATGAATAATCTTAATTATTTACAAATCATGCAACGTAAATAGAAAATGTGCTATCGTATTTATAACGCGTGTTAAGTTACTAAATTTTGAAAATAAATCTCAAATGCAATAGAAAACCTACTTTATGCAACAAACCTAAAATATATGTATATTTTTCCATTATTTCAATAATTATTTATTTTACTGTTTAGTATCTATCAGGCGTATCCATAATTTTATCTTCGTGTCATTATTAATGCGTTTATTAGCTGACAAGCGCGTAACTCCCGTTTAACCCATACTCCACGTTTATGCTAAATAATAATGTAATATTGCAATTGCTTGCCACGTTTTCCATAGAGCTATAAACATACACGTGGCTTGCAGTTGCATAATACTTTGTATGAAATAACATTCATTATTTTACGACGCGACTCAAATGCTTTTCAAATGGGTTTACAATTGGAGCAGTTTTGTACAGGTCTTACGCAACAATTCTTTATGTTTCAGATGTAAGAAGTTAGGATGTTTCAGAGCTCCGTAATCGCAATATCGGATATCCGATATGAAAATTTATCAGTAACCGTAATCGATTTTGGATAGAAGCAGTCCTATTAAATAACACAAATAAGTCAGTAACGGTTTGATCACCCAGACACAAGCCACGCGTCCTTTGTATTATTTGTTTTCCTCTGTTGTTTATGGATTTAACATCAATTTGTGTTTTATTCTTGAACTTCCTTTAAATCTATCTTATATACTTTTCAAAATTAATGGATAATCTAAAATAGTTTTGTATCCACATCCGTATCCGAATCTTGTAATCTGGTATCCGATATTTCATATCCATAACGTCCCTGGTATGAGGTAGTTATCTCATTTCTGTACAGTTGATTGTTGCTGGTAGTCAATTAAGAATGCATTGAGAAGGTGGGGTAGGTCATAGTGACAGCGGCTCCGTGTCCCCTCTGTTAGGGTGTGACATTGCCCGACCGCTGCTTTTTTTCCACTAATGTTTTATTATGCACTGACGTCAACCGACCGACACGCAAGAACTAAGGTCGTTTGTGAAATAAAATTGTTGAAGATACGTGTCTGATATAATTTTATTAGTAACCGCTTTGTGATCATAAACTCTTAATATATTTCTTCTGTATAAAATGTTTTAAAGTCGTAGGAATAATATTAATACAATAAACGGTTATTATTTTTAGACAACCGATCTGCCCTCTCGTCACTTTGTAAACTGGATTTTCCCTGTACATGTACAAAGGTTCATATATCATGAACTCCCATTGCAATGCGCCAATTATACAAGAATCTAAGGAAATCGCAGGTAGAAGCTATAAGAGCATAAAAGGAATAAATAATGCATACGATAGCAGTACCTGAGATTGTGTTAAAAATAACGTTTTTTTTATTAAAAATACGAATACTATTTACAAAAAACCGGCAAGTGCAAGTTGATCTCGGGTACTAAGGGTTAACTTAGACTTCTACATAGTGGAATTTTATAACGCCATACTATAGAAATGAATTCGTTACAAGAATCGATTTGTGTATCCAAGATATGTGAACCTATTTCGAGCAGCAAAGTAGTTTACCCCTTTCCTTTCATATAATTATATAATTTTTTTGACGACTGATGCAATAAAAATATACATTTTTAATTATTTTGCTTGGGTATAGCATGCGAATTTTCGGAAATCTTTGAATGCAACTATATTTCTTTTTTGAGTAGAATTTTCTTTTTGTATTAGTATAAAGAACTTTTCTGACACAAAATTTCCCTCACTCAGATATATGTGTACACAGGGCATAACTTTCAAATGAGCTTTCTGTGTCAAATCCTATCTATCAAACAATCAAATGCTAAACTATCAAAAATGCTGAAAGGAGTGTTGAGAGAAAATAATAGATAATTATATATACATATAATAAACTAATAACCAGACCATTTCTGAACATTGAATATTTTTTTAAAAAGAGTACATATATGCATGTTTTATAGATCCCATAACCATAGTTAGATGTTTTTTTCTGTTTATCTGTTTGTATATGCGTCAATCACGTAAAAACCACTTGGCAGATTTTGATAAAATATATGCTTCTACAGTCTAGAAGATAGCCTCGAGAAAAAAGCAGTGTAAGATAGAATTATATTCAGCTTTCAGTTTTCCTTTATGTGGGCCTTGCTATTTGCCAAATTTCATATGACTCAGACCGTAAAGACAAGTTAGACCCAAGTATTTGCAATAAATATCAGTTTAATAACTTAAACCGTTGCAGATAAAAAAATCTTGACAAGCGTTCCGTTTATTCGTTTAAAGGTACGGAACCCGAAAAATTACGTACTTATTTACTGAAAGTTTAACGCGAGTTTAACTGCACGATTTCAGACTACTATATGAATTTATAATTATACTCTGATAATTTTGTCAGATTATCTCGAGAATGATTTTGTAAGATTTAATATTCGTATTTAACCTAAAAGGTGTCTATGATACGTTGGTAGTGTAGTTGTTTTTTCTGTTCTTGCCAAGGGATGGCATGGACATAAACGACCACATATAATGATGAATATGTATCATGAATTCATGCAATGGGCTTATCCTTTTAAGATAAAACTGATGCTATTGTTTTTCGCAAAATATTAACAAAAAGTGACGTAATTAAACCATAAAAATAAACTATACTTCCTACTTTTAAAGCCGATTTAATGCTCTCTTTAAAAAAAATATTCCTAACACACGATCGCGATTGTACAAGAAAAGAAAATAAGAATTTAAATGCCGCGCCGCTCTCTGCAACTATGCACTCTTTTGTTTACAAAAAGAGACAACAGTTTGTAACTAACAACCAATGTATGTAACAGGTAAAAAATGGTTTTTCCTTAATAAAAATGCTTTCTTTGTATGATATTTCATTGATGCAGAATATGCTTAATGTCGAGGTTATACTGCGGCTGTATTCATCGCCTTAAGTTCCACACAATGGATTTATCAATGACTACTTGCGTCAATGACTCTATTTAAGGACTCAAGTAAATAACAATAACCGCTCCTGTACATAATGTATTCTAATATACGTGTGAAACATACACTTATCGTGAATTATATTTGCATTCCGTTGTATATATGGATAAAATACTCGTCATGTAATATGAAAAATATCGTAGCGAAAAATAGATGAATGATAGATTAATTATAATAATAATCTATTAATTTTAGATTTTTATTAAATTTTATATTGAATATTCCTATTATTATAACTTAAGGGAGTGCATTCCAAAATTACGTGTTTAATTTTTAATGTCATGAACTAAGCTGGAATTAATTCATGAAATTAAAAAAAAGCACTAATAAAACACAATTAACAGCGATGCTATTATTTTCATACGTAATTTTGTTGGCAAATATTTGGTGAAATAATTTTATAAAATAAAAGACTTTACAAAACTAAGTGAAAAAAATGAGCCTTTTATACTATACATATTTTCATTCTTTATTTTATTTTCATAAAAATATGGTAGTTATTTCTATGTGCACAAAAATATATGAAGGCTTGTATTTTCTGATATTTTTTTAAATAGTGCCACATTATGTATTCCGTTGGACAAAAATGTATAAAATAATAGATTTTGTGATTTTATCATAGTTAAATTTGCTATGATAGATGGTGCTGACATGAGTTCTCGTGAATTACTATGCCAAGATTGCGGCCACGTTGAAAAACTGTCAACATTAAATGTAATTTAACTCTATAGTGCACTAAATCAAGACTTAATCTTTCTTTAACCGTAATAATCTTTGAATAATTTGTTAACATCATTACGGTAATTCCCTTGAAACAACTTGAAAACACGTTAGCTTGCAATGCACCCTCTTAAAGCACAATTGGTAGATTTTTGTGAGTTAAATAGAGTAGAAATAAAATGTACAGCTAAGAAATTCCAGTAGTATGTACGTTATGTCAGCCTCACATTTCGTGCAGGTAAGCCACGTTAGAAATATAGTTCGTGCAGTGCAACGTTTTATAATTAGCGACGCACAAACGAAGTGGCTTCGAAGGAATTAGGTCGGTGCGGGCAAGTGAGGGCAGTGCAGCGGGCAGCGGGGGCAGAGGGGCGGCGGGGGCGGCGGAATTCGCGTAACGTTACGTCAGCGTTCGTCGACCTCGCGCCGGTCACCGACCCGGCTATCTCTAGCTAAGCGGAGCCGCACGCGCACTGTTAGCTAGCTAACGGCTAGAAGCTCACAAGCTCAAAATCGAAACATACAGTTCTCTGGACACTACCAAATCATTGACTTATTCAAATAGAGAATTTACTATTTATTTTCATCTGTAACAGAATAAATTTTATAGTTTCTTTTTCTTTAAATCACTACAAACAAAGGATTTATTTAACCCGAAGAAATGCTGTTGTAGTTACTAATGGGGTAATACCAGCCCTTAAGGTTGCCCTTATGTATGTATTTTAGATTAATAGTATTATGATTGATTCAAACAACTAAATAACTAAATATAAAAATGTTTACAGAAAAATTAATAAACATCTACAACAAACAAATAACAGTATCATGAAAAAAATAATTCTAACATCTATTTTGCACACAAAGGAATTATTTTGAAATTACAATTCTGATTTAAAATTTTTGTAAACTATCCTTCCATAATATACTTAAACTTATTATTCATTCCGTGTCGTTCACTCAATGATAATAATAACCATATGTCTTTCTCTGTCAGAAATGTTCACATCTTGCTACTAATTATTAACAAGTATAATATTACAAAATTAAAAAAGTACATTAGCAAGTTGTCATATTCGAATCATGTCAACAGAGGTTAGTGGCCTCGTTGTGCACGTCCCGCGGTGAAGTCAGCACATTGTTCAAAACGGGAAATAATACGGTTCATTCCATTTGAGGGCATACATAGCCGCGGCTCATAGTCGCTGGCTTATCATTTGACCTCAAAACGTCGAAAATAAGGTACAACATGTTTCCGTTAGGAGCTTTGTCTCAATTATTGTTTTAATTGCTTTATATTGATGAGGCAGAACTATTAGAAATAATGGTAAATATGGAAATATTTTAATTTAACAAAATGTTCGTATACATAGGGAAAATTTTGCAAATGACAGAATAGGTATTATTCTGAGATTAAATCGCCAAGTTACTGTGACTGTTTCTTTCAAGTCAAAATCACTGTTTAACTATACAGATAAAAGATTACAATATTGTTAGTTGAAAAACATAGTTAAAGAATAGGATTGGTTACTTACATGTTATTTTTAGAATTCTAACACAATATTAATACACATAAATATTAAACTCACATATTTTTATATTTTCTTCGGATTTTAGGTCTATTTTAGGAATACATATATATAGTTATTTATTCGGAACATTGTGACATATTTCTGAGAGATGATTTCAAATGTATAATAATTCAGCTTTAAATAGAAGTCCTGGCTATTAGCTGCCAGGACCGCAACAATTCGCATAATTAGCAAGGACGGACGACAACCCCGGAAAACCGCGTGGTAATGTAGACTGTATTACACACAGACACAGGCCTTTCTAATGAACTGCTATGTTTCGTAGTAAGAATGTCTCTTTGGCTCTATAACTTAAAAAAACAGGTAAATAAATTGAAGTGGCTGAAGTTACATGATTTAAATTTGATTTGAAAATTGACGAAAAATTATCTTATCATCGCGTAAATCACCTTTTAAAAAGAATTTTAAGCTTAGAGCGATGTTTTATTCATATTTTTGGAATGTCATTTTCATCTCATCATAAAAATCTCTATACTAAAAAAGAATTCAAATAAGAAATGCCTATTGAAGTACCAAAATCACTTTCTTAACATTTTGAATTTAATCGATTATGTACAGTACCGTTTACTTCGCTGTTTAAAATCGATTTTCTTTTGTTTTTGTATTATTTTTTGACAACAATATTGTGAATAGAGAGTTGTCTATTTGATTGCTAATTTAACACCCGAAAATTGTTAGGGAAGGAATCTAAAATATATGTATAATATGACTTTGCAAGTGTTAACAATGCTTTAGAATTTCCTAAAAAAAATCAGTTTACTAAATGTAAGTAATATAAGTTAATAACATCGCTTAACTTATTTACCACCTTGATAAATCTGAAGTAAGACACAGTCTCACAAAATCGGTAGATCGGTCAATCAGTCACAATTGGGTTAGGTCTTAGGTCGCCTAATAGATATTGACAACAGGGATTGCCGTCAATGAAATTACATTGAATAAGTTTTATTCTCCGATAACCAATAAGATCTACACATTCAGAGCGCTAAATCTACACAAATAAAAATGTTCCTATAGCTATTTATCATTATATGCATCATCTAGTATTCTAGAATGTAACCAAGTATAAAATAAACAATAATTTAGGCGACTATTATTATAAGTTGCAATGAGAAAATAATATTTTTAATAAATAAGAATAATCGTTCTATTGGGTAAGGAAAAGTAGTACAAATTAGCAAAGCCCACTGATGCCCGCAATTTTTAAGTATTTTAGTTAAACTGTCAATAGTTATGGATAAATTACATTTAACTGTCAGACACTCAGACAAATTTCGGATGAAATTTTACTATGACCCGTTGCTCAGAAATGCAATTGTCACAGCTGCCGGACGTTTAGCGCTATCAAATTGATAAACTAGTGCTAAAGTGACGGATTTGCTTTTAATTTTATTTATAAGAATAAGCAAGTACTATCATCTCTCAGAATAAGGTTGCGCTAATTATTTTTTCACTTACATGGGGGTTTTTGAATAATTAAAAGTTACTGAAGTTTAAAAATATAATTGTCGCGCGGTAATTTTATGATCATAAAATGTTTATATTATAATTTCGAAAGTAACAATACTCAAAGCAACAAAAATACAAGAGAAAATAGGTAGATTAATCCGAAAAAATCAAGAGAAAGCAACGAGGGCGCAGGCCGAGATCTGGGGCACTTTCATTTTCGTTCGTTTCTTTTTGGATGCAACTTGATCAACACTTAGAAATTCGCGTACGTCATATTCATTTGCATGGCATATTAAAAATTCACTATCGCTTGTTAACATACATATTTTTTAATTTTATTTAAATTCGACGACTCACTCCATACTGTGCATATTATTATTCTTTATATTACTTTCAAAATGATTATAAAAGTGAAACTTTTAGACTTATAATAAATTCAAATTCTTTAAAAAAATAAAAACCTATATGTAATGCTTCAAGTATAATTCTTCAAAGATGTCTTTAATAATTATAAATTTGCTTAATAATTTTCTTTGTTATCTATATAAATCTATTATTAATTTTAAAAGAAAGTTAACGAGCACATCTATACAATGCTCGTACGGATACAAACATAATGTTTTGTGACACAAATTCATATAAGTGAACCGGATTTTATGAATATTGGGTGGCGAACTAACGAGCTTCAAAAGTAACAAAGCGTACGCACTCTCGGACGACGAAAGTTAAAACTTTCTAGGCCACTCTTCTCTGACACGATAATCACGCACTTTTAAAACGTAAGTTTCTAATGGCATAGAGAAATTATCCATTAATATTTATATTTATGTCGTATACAAATATTTTGTATATTTATAACGAAACCGATCGAAATTCCAATGCAAGCTTTAATCGTTTAATTTTAAAAATAAATTATTTTATAATCTTATTAAATGATGATTCGTTAATTAATTATATGGAATTTAAAGTTAAAGATTCATAACAATGCTTATTTTAATTAACAGCTATAAAATTGTACTTATTAAAGAATAAACAATTCTTTACACGCATAATCAAAACAAGGGTAACAGCTATATAACGAAGACAATAGCGCAGTAAATCACTTTCTCCTAATAGAAAGAAGGCATGCCATCTGCGCATAATAGAGTGGAAAAGGTGAAATTTCACACAGCGAGAAATTGGCGGGATGCAATGTTTATTGTAACGAGTCCGCGGGCGTGCGCGCAAGAGAAACTGAAAGTAATGTGGCGCCGCATTCAACCCACTTTCACTGCTCTGCGCGGGCGCATGCCGCATGCTGCCTCCGTAAACCCCTTCAACCACGACTAGTATGTAAAAATATTTTTCAAACACTTCACTTCTGTAGCTCCTTTGATTGAATATAAATACTTGTTATCATGCTGGGAAACATTCCAGAATTGAATATAAATCTTATTACGAACTTGTACAATATTAAAGTTGTCATATAACAATAGTGGCAAAAAACATTTAAGCCAAGGGACGATTTTAGAGCTAATGATGGGCAAATTGTGTATTTACGAATTTTAATTATAAATTATAATCAATAAGTTACAATGTTCAGATTACGGTTTACAAAAATTTCCCAGAAGATATAAAATAGAGTCAGTGATATTTACATATCAATTGATTAAGATACAACATTGTACATAAATAATAAATTGTCTGAATTATAAGATAAGAAAAACTACATAGAAGTCCGATGTTATATTTTAACTTTAATTAATTGAGTATTCAAAAAACTATATTAGTGAGACCCAAACTAGACTTGTAGTCTGGTCTCAGAAATAAACACGTAACCTACTTTTCTCTTGGAAACATTATGTGAAAAATATCAAATTGGGCCGCGCAAATGCATGTTCAACACAAAAGCTCTGGAATATAAGAAGTTGAGGTTAAAATAGTATTGTAATGGTGCTTAATCAAAATAGTATCAATTACATATCAATAAAACGTGATGTGAAGATAAGTACTTTAACTTGTGGTTAGGTATCAAAAGTTACATGATATTGACATAAATGTGTTATTTATGAACATTAAGTTCTTCCAATGCATAAGTATTTTCACTTAAAATAAACCTTAGTTTTTTTTCCTATTAACCTGAATTGTTATGGAGAAAGTTTTATCACAAAATAAAATTATCTATGTAATCGTACCTATGATTACAAATTGACATTAAATTTTATAAAATAATAATATTTTTTGTACAAATAATAAAATAATATCTGAAGATTTTTACCTCCGAAGATATTTGATGACCGTATAGGCATATAGCTACATTTATATATTTATTATGTTATGTTTTTATATTAATAATGTTAAAAGAACTCATCTTTATTTACTAGTATTTCAATGAAATGTTATCGGGAACTTGCTCATGATTGTAGAATTATGCACAATTATGTAAATATAGGCATTTCCATCACATCGTCAATACATTACTGTCAAGCCGTTAAACTAAAATTATTAACAATACAATGTAATTATTCTTCAATTTCAAAATACCCAGTTCATAGGATACCTAGATATCACTGGCAAAAGCATTGATAAATACAAAAACCGTTGATGACTCATTTAGGTGACATTACCAGTTACGGGAATTAATTTGTCAACAGCTTGGCGAGCCGCGGCGGTAGAAACGTCGAGTACACCTGCCGCTTTCTCGATTGCAAGATATTAAATAT
Organism: Phoebis sennae; assembly: GCA_001586405.1. NCBI lineage: Eukaryota > Metazoa > Arthropoda > Insecta > Lepidoptera > Pieridae > Phoebis > Phoebis sennae. Next base: position 139,275 of record LQNK01001423.1, read on the forward strand.
CGTTAAATATGTGCATTGTTTCATATTATTAACGAAATTAGGGAGCGGTATTAAAATTGATTATAGTTTTGAACAGTTGAATTTCTTTCTGAATTCCTTAAATCACTGTTTCATCGTAAACTATTTAGAAAATTACTAATAATGCCTCTTGCAATAGAAAACATAAAATCAAATGGGTCAAACGCCAAATGTTAAAATATACGTTGTAAATACCCTTTGTTTTTTAATTAACATGCCGACTATTGCTTCTATAATGTTGATTAGGTAATTAGATCAGGGTCGTAACCAGACCTCAATTCCTGGGCAACGGTATTTTAAGGTAGGGCATACAAAACATCTCCCCACCCACCGGCAATCATCAGATTTAGTACAGAATAATTATAAAGTAATGTAGGCCTGCTTTTTAAGGTAGGGCAATGCCCCTAAATGTTCGGTGTAACCAAGTATAGCGTAAGCATTTCAGAATGGTACCGATGTTTCTTAATAGCTTCTTAATAATCAATCGGATACTATGATATTATATATCTTCTACAACAATTCATTTTTATTTTTTTTTACTTTGTATTTGTGGTGGGCGTCATTAATGTTGGTCGCAGATATTTAAACTGACCTAAAAAAGTAGGAATTATAACATGTTGTCCCTTTAAAAATAGTTAATACCCTTGGAAATTTATATCAATAAATAAAAATATAAATATATATTTTGTTATTATTCTTCTGCTCGGAGTAAGAACGTGAACAATCGTAACGCAATAGAGTAGTTTCGAAGAGGAAAAGCATAAATAGACACGATAATAGTTAACTTTTGTCCGCATATTTTCTTATAATGTAATATTAATTGTATGTATATTATATCAATATGGATTAGGTTATTCTTTATATATATAAGTAAAATAATTATTATCTCTAATATTTATTAAAATAGGTATCATATTACTTATATTATTTATTTTTACACTGTCATACCTGCCAAGAGACAGAGTCTTTCTTGTCGGAGGCACGTATGAATACCCATTACAGTTGGTGGCCTGAAAGAGATCTGTGTTGAGTGATAAGGCCACCTCTGTGTTGAGAATTTTTTTGTAAGGTTATTCTGTCTTTTTTGTTTATGGATACAATAAAATGTAATAAATGAATCAATAGTTTGGCAACTAAATGAATCGTTCAATGTTATGTGTTGGGAATCACAATTGCTTATTGAACTGTATAACTAAAATCTAAGCGGGAATATTGTATTTAGTGAGAAGCGACGACAAAAATCTCGTTGTATCTGAAAATTCATTCGCGAGAACTTATTATAGTTTAAGGATTACAAATATCTATTTACTTTCAGCACAGAATTAGAACATGATGCTTATAAGAGTCACAACTGTTTAAAAACATCATTATCGGGCATGGCAAAGTCAAAAATAGTTTATAACTAGATGGTTCAAAAAGCGATACTGAATGTAGAACCATATTGTCGACGTGTAGCCGGAGGCCTGCGTTGTGAGTGGTACGAGCGAGGCGCGACGCGCGAGGCAGTTGGTGTCAGCCGGTGTCGCTGAACCGCACGCGAGTCAAGGGCCTAGGTCGACGACCGCGCGCGGCCTGAGTTTTGCCCACATACAAACAGACGGCTGAGACGTTATTTATTTATTGAGACACATTTCGACGTATGCGTTGTTTACAAATATATTTATTTACATATTCAGTAGCTAATAACTCCATATTTTAGGTTTGTTTTGTTTTTTAGCTTATATTACTCATATTTAAGAGTAAATATTTATTTCGGTTCTCTTTATCGTCTATCACAAATTCAAATGTTATTTTTTAGTCACATATTATAATTAAGAATATGTTTTCTGTATTTATTTTATAAATACTAAATGTAGACAATACACATAAAACGAATACGCTAAAAAAAGACTCAGAATCTATTGAAAGAATAAGACTTGATTACGTAAATATATCATCATTCATCACCCGAAAATATTTAATTTTATACTGATACATAATATTATATAATACTTTTATTCAACTTTTACTCGAACGAATACAAGGATTACACGTAGTTGAGAAATAAATATGCAATTACATTTGCAAGCAGTTCAATAAGGTGAAGCTTGTCATGGCCGCGGCCGGTCATCAGCCGCATATGTAGCGAATAGCGATACAATACAGGTACGTAAGTCAACACATTGTACTATACCTTTATACTTATAAATATTTATGGATATTCATTTCATTTTCGCTCTAAAAATGTAGTAAAATAGCAACGTTTAACATATTTATCTTAAAACAGAGATGTTAGAGTTTCTATTATTTTAAGTTACATAGTTTTTTAAATAGAAAATATGTATTAATAAATGAATCTGATATAATTTTATTGTTTAGATACTTTATATTAATTTAAAAATTGGTAAGTATTCTATAGTTCTAACAATAAAAAAATAATTTTAAAAAAGTGCAGTGGTTCTGGCCATTTCTCTACATTCTCCACAAATCTACACTCTGAAGTTTACCCTCTTCTTTCTTTATAATATTAGTTTCTAATTTAACAAGAAACGAACGAAGAGAGGTAATGAAATTCATTAAAATATATTGTCTTTGTCTTGAATCGAAAAGAACAATGATACTGTAGAAAGCAAAATGCAGGCACATGTCGACAGTTCGTCACCGATTTTATTGTTGAACCGTGACCGTAAAATGTCTGAAAGGTATTCGTAACAAGAACGGCGTCACATCTACGGGCCTATTTTATGAATCCGTTTCGGGTATAACGACCGCGCAGTGAGAGGTTAATTGTTGTTCACCTGTGGCTAACTGTCGTCGCGCCACATCTGCGGCTTTATTTGCCGTCGTTTCCGTGATGCTGGCCGTGAACGTGGACGATCACCCGCTTCGTAACCATTTATATACGAATTTTATTGGGCGTGGGCGTTCAGCGTCAACATCTTCTGTATAAAATTACCCCGATCAATCTACAAGTCGATTAAAGGCCTTGGTGTGACGTATGGCAACAAAAACACACTTATTCAATTTGTATAAACTTTCGTCTTTTGAAAATGCATTGGTCATTCGCCAACATGAATACGCCGATACTTTTACTGATTGACGACTACACCATTTTGTCAGGCTAGTGACTCACACTCACTACTCACCGTGACTTCAACCGCGCTCGAATATGATAAGTTTTCTTTTCCCACATAACCCAGTAGGAATATGTGGTGACTAAGGATACCATATAGAAATTCCAGGTACAAATTTTTCCCGAGTTTCCAAAACTGCGCTCTTTCAGCTGGTACCAGTACTGAACGTGTACTGGGACTATTGGTCTAAGAGCTGGGATCATATTTTGGGAAGGTGAAAAATTTTTGGGATTTATTTAGATTTAGCCCCGCTACTCTCCAGCCAGGTCTGCAGTTCCATGTCGGGGTATAATAGGAGCATGATGCAAGTTTTTGGCTTGCCTCAAACACCTGCCCAAAAATGGTCCTAGCTCTCGGAATAATCAAAAACTATACACGTACCTAAATTATTCATACCTGACTTTATCTGCAATGTATATTCGTTGATATTTATTATAGAGTAAATAAAACCGAAACAAACTTTAATATCTAATGCACAAAGGCTTTATGAATAGTAACTTCTAACTAAATATCGGAGGCAGCAGTCAATCTAAATGGATATTGAAGTTCTTTTAAGAGGTTTTGTAGGTTTTGTATCTCAATGAATAGTAATAACTTGACTGTTTCTCCACCTTTCTTAATGCGCTACACTTCGCAGTGGAAATAAATAGAAAAAAGCACATTATAAATTAATACACAACTTTTGCACCTTTTAACAACTTTTCTAATCCTTTTTTTATTTTAACCGTCATGTTTGGGACGCTATCTATTAAACTAACTAGTATTTTATGAATACCTGAACACTTGAATTTAAAATATACCTACCCAAAAGACAAGACCTTACTTAAAATTCCGAATTCGAATGAAATTTTACTGTAGTAGAAAAAAATGCCCAATTCTGATGGTACCGGCAGGCGGCAATAACAAAAAGTTTCTAAGTAACATTTATCTTCATACAGAATTAGTGTCAGAATCATTCTATACAAACGTCCATTATTATACATACACTTGAAAACTTTCTCATGAATTCAGTGATGAAAATAACCTGGAACAAAATTGGGTTGTTTATGAGTTTACCACTTTCAGATAGGGAAAGGAGAGACAGAAATGGCATAGGAATACGAGGTTCCCCACCCCCTCAACATAACAATAAACAGAATAACATATATAAATAAAAACTATTTTTGAATGAACATAACAAGTAGCGCAATATAGCCAATGCAAGGTAGATGTATTATTCAATAATTTTCTTTAAGCTTCTGTTCTCCTTTAGGTATCGGACATATTAACTTATTACATAATAATTGGACCTCTCTAACACCGTCTTATCCACGTTTAATTCCGCTTTTCTACATATCTCAATAAATATATTCACTGATTATAAGAATAATCCCTTTAATATTATAAATGTAACCACTGAACCGATTTCTGTGAATTTTTTACAAAGATAGTTATAGATTTTGTCCAGAAATAAAAAATATACGGGTTAACCTGTGGGGCACAGCTACTATAAATAAACATGTATGCAAATATATTAGCCACTAGCTGTTGCGTGAGGTTTCGCTCCCGTAGTATAATGTTATATACCTATGTTCATCAAGGATAATGTAGGATTCCAATGGTAAAATAATTTTTCAAACCGTTCAGAAGTTTCGGAGCTTCTTTAAGTAAAAAAACAAACAAACAAAATTTCATCATTCATCATCAATGAGATCATTCCTCTTTATAATAATAGTGAAAATATAATTCACCTAGATATAACTTAGATGTAGAGAGGAAAACACAATTTACAGTGGGTACCGGGGAGGGCGCCCGCTATCCTCCCTTAACCTTTAACCTTGTGTTTCAATAACGTGGATAAGCGGCATACATATATGACGGATATAAGCGAGCTAAAAATAAAATACATGGATAAATACGTACATAATATAACGACACACACACGTGATAAAGTACCTTCATTAATAAAATTATAATTTAATGTGAGCGAAAATTTGGTTTACTCGATGTATAATCATGTGAGTACTTAATAATAAAGAAGTACATCAATTGTTAGTTACTGTGTTTGTACCTCCTACCCGTTTGACTGCCTTGTTGAGTGGTTAGCGTCAAGCGTTACAACCATGAGGTCCTGGGTTCGATCCCCGGTGGAGACGTGATAAAAATGTTAAAAAAGGCTGATCGATCGCCTACTTGCCTCTAAAATAAAAATAAAACAGTAAATCGGATTTTATATCCGCCCCATATCCTGATTGATCCTATTTATTCCCAAAATGATCCGAAGTAGTGATCCCTAAGAAAAACCTTTATTGCCATGGCACTGCTAGCACTTCGCAAAGCAAGTAACACAAAAATAGTATATCTGACAGTACAGTTTACAATGTATTTCCTAATTAGCTCCGTAGGGCCTAAGATTATTAACTAACACAAAATATCTTTTATTTCAAGCTTTGCTTTATTTCTTAATGATCTTACGCGGTAT
>LQNK01001423.1:145381-167850 GCA_001586405.1 Phoebis sennae
CTGAGGCTCTAAAATAAAAATAAAACACTAAATCGGATTTTACATCCGCCCCATACCCTGATTGATCCTATTTATTCCTAAAGTAATCCGAAGTAGTGATCCCTAAGAAAAACGTTTATTGCCATGGCACTGCTAGCACTTCGAAAAGCAAGTAACACAAAAATAATTTATCTGACGGCACAGTTTACAATGTATTTCTTAATTAACTCTGATACTCCGTAGGGCCTAAGATAATTATCTAATACAAAATATCCTTTATTTCAAGCTTTGCTTCATTACTTAATATGATCTTACGCGGTGTAGGTCCGTGAATGACCTGTGAATATTAATAATGGTTTAAATTAAATTAACAATTTGGCAATTAACGGTCTTTCAATTTAAAAGAGTTTTATTCTTATGTAATTATCAAAAAAGCGCAAGAAGAGACTATACAGACCTTTGACCTTAAATGTCAATGAATCTGTCACTGCGTTACTTACCTATTTAAGAATTTTATGTAAAATTCAGAACCCAACCTGGTTATATTGCCCGCCTAGCACGCGAACAATACAACGACGCAATATCCAAGTTACGGTAGGCAGAAATCCTTGGAACGTGCGATAGACATATATCAGTAGGTATATCCGCAAAAGGACCTGTTCGGTATGGAAGAGTACTGGGTGGGGAGGAACGGCGGTAGAGTGGAATGGCACCCACGACCTTGCGAGGGCGAGGTCACCGCGGCGCCACCCTGACCCCCTGCACCTACCTGCCTCCGCGGACGTCACTCCAGCCCACCAATTTAGCCACTGCCGTTCAAATTAAATCAACGTATTTGAGGTTCAAGCAATAACAAATATTTATAAGGCAAGGTTACGGTAGAATTGGGAAATCGATCATTGTTTCATTGTTCAATGTAAAGATATAGTGAAAAATAAACATAGTCAGAGGTTAACTAACAGGCTAAAAATTAATTCAATCAAAGAGAATATTAAATATAATAGTTGGGAATGATAACAATCCTACTAAATAGAACAAAAGATACTAAATAGATAGAAAGATATAAAACACTGAAAGCCGTTTGTATAAATAAATACATGGGCATGAAGATGAAGAAAACAAATTAAGTATTAAAAATGAATTAATGGAATACAAAAATCTAAAACAGTACATATTTAAAGATCATAAGTTTTTATGATTAAAAGTGAATTTTTTACATATCTTTGCGATTGTCACAGTGATATTTTTATTATTATAACAAATCAAAATCTATCAAAAAACATCTTTAACGTATTTACTTTAATATTAGTAGTTGTAGTAACTACTTTTCTACTTTTTTTTATTTATTTGTAATGTCGTCGTCTCTTCGTCTTCTCGGAATAAAAAATGTGGTTTTTGAGAAAATATATTATATCTTCACGACATAACATTTCATAAGTAATATAAATCACATTGTTTGTATTTATTATAAACTGTAAGAAAAAGCCGATTCCCTAACCTTGTCATATTGGTGTCACCTTCCAATTCTGAGATACTAATATAGCTTTATATACAATAGATAAGCTCCACGTTATATAAAATGAAGTAAATAATCTAACAGGCTCGGCCCAGTTCGGGAGGATGACGACGTAACGGCCTTGGCCGTGATCGCGCGCTCAATATAGCGCCGACCGCTCCGAACCGCCTACCTGCCACCCTCCTCCGATACTCACACCACTGCCATTATTCTAATTTTTGTGTTTCCATAAAATATAAGTAGAGGTGAAGGCCGAAACATTTATTTTTTTACCCTTAATACTTCGACCGTGGAAATACCCACTTTATTTTGGTATTTTCAAAATATGTATGTCACAAAATAAAATCTTATAAATTATAAATTTTTTGATGCTGTCTTAGTGATTGTAAACTAATTTTCCTTCACAGTACAAACATCTGCTATGCGTATACATGAAGTTGCATTCATAATATATTACGACTTAAAAATATATATACCTTAGCGCAACATATTATCCTCCAAGAACCTGCCACACATGCGCTATGTTTCTGACGGTAAATATCATTAACTGCTCAAATTATACAAACTATAGCATTTATGTACACGCCTAATGGCACTTTAAAAGACAGACGTAGACGAGGCGAATCAGAATAACATCAAGGTCGAATAACGAATGATATCATTTATGGCGTATCTGTCCCTGAACTCTAGCCACTAGGCCCGAGTGACGCACATAGACTTAAATATTTCTGACCGTGAACTTGTATAAATAACTTGAAATATCACGCAAACCCTGGATAGCGAACAGATTCAATTTTAAAAACTTCTACTTCTTTTTGAAATTAATCAACGCCGTCATATTGTAGACTAATGTGTGTGTATTAATTTTTTAAAATTCTATCATTGTATATTCCATGCTTATGGTTTTCCTTTAGAATTAAATAAGCTAGTTGCACCAAATGAAAATAGGCAAGTTGGAACTTGATACTATAACTGAAAAATAAGTAAGTACATACTTTGTTTTTAATAGTAACTTTTATTGATTTAAAAATGTAGATATTACATAATATTATTCGTTATAACTTTTGAAGATTTTACTTTGCCTTCTTTCCCTTCTTTTTAGCTGGCCTACTTTTATTGGGTTTCATTGGTTTCCCTTTTTTACCGCGACCTTTCGTTTTCTCTTTCGCTTTTTGCGCTCGTAGGTCTTTCTTCATGCGTGGATCCACTACTTTATACTGTCCCTTTACTCCACTGGGCCGTTTCATGCGTTTAGCCGTAGTATGTTTCTTGGCCACGACATATGTAACTTTCTTTTTACCATCCGTTTGGGCCTTCTTATAAAGTTGTCTAATTTGTTGCGCCTTTTCTCTTTCTGACATGTCCGCATTCTCCATAACTGCTTCAACCTTTTTCTTCGCACGCTCCATTTTCTTGATCATACGTTTCTTCTTTCTGGCTTTAGCCTCAACCACTTTCTTTATTGGCCTTGCGTTAATGTCTTGGAGTCTGTTCTTATATTCATCCGTAAATTTCTGTGACACATTTAATGAATAATTAGATTTAATTGAATACCATAAAAATGAAAATAATATTTATAAAATAAATTACTATTTACCTCTGGAACAACGACTTCTTTGCGCATATGTTTACTTTCATCTTCCACAAACCAGTCGGGCAGATTTTTATCGTTAAACGCGTATCGATTCCAGCCGTCGTCTATAAGATCGCGTTTAAATTTCTTTGATGTTGCTAACATTGTGCCTAAAGCCAACGTTTGGGCATCCATTTTTATTGATTTCTTTAATCTTTTTAACTCTGTAAGAAATAATATAATTAGTATAATTATTATATCAATCATCCTTATAATATCATCCATATTTTATTTATTTAAAGCTGCAATTAATTATGAGTTATACCAGCAGAAAAATTAAAAATGGTTTATCAATAATTAAACAAGGTCTTTGATTTACCTGGATCTTGTGACACTACTTCAAAGCCGTCTTTTTGCGTATTTTTAGCGCCAACCTTTGAAGCATCAGGCGCCACATTTTCTTCGACGTCATAATCACTATCGTCGGAATCATCGTCTGAACTTTCTGAATCCATTTGCTTACGCTTAATGCCGTTTTGCTTTTCTGACGAAACTACTGCATTTTCAGCAATTTTTTTACCTAAAATATAAGAAAAATTTGACCCTTGTGCATTACTCTTTTTTCAAAAGAGTTACTCCAACTTAATAGAGACGGAATAAAATATGACTGACTAATTGCGTAAATAACTACAACATAATTCATGTGTGTATCTAATGAGACCAACTTAACAATCATCAATTGCGAGATTTCTATTTGTCAAATTTCAATGTACAATTACTGGTCGACCTTAAATTAATACAATTTACAGTATATAATAACATATTAATGGGTCAAATCCCATATTACGTTAAATAGGGATAGATGCAAAAAAAATATTGAGGGCAAGTTTAAGAAAAGATAGAAATATATAATCAGATGTTTCAAAAGGAATTTAGACCCATTAGTTGAATAATTGAACTTTTGGAATTTGTGAAAACTTGCCTTTAATAATCAACCAACCTAATTTACAGTGTGCTTAAAGTATTTGTTTCATAAACGTAACATGCATTGAATCAAAGCTCCGAAAGTCAATTTTTACTTTGTGAATATACTGAAGGTTAAATTCCAATCATACCTTTCTTTTTATAAGTGGCAGCTAACTTATCCAAGTCTACACCCTCATCTTCTTCATCATCAATGTCTTTGAAGCTATCTTTTTGGAACCACAACTCAGCCTTCATAGACCTCCGTGACACTGGGTCTGTGTCATCAAGATCGGTTAGAAGTGGATTCTTCTTAGCACTTGATGGTACTGTCTTTAGTTGGCTGTTCCGTAATGTGTTCAATTTTGTGATTTTATCAATCTTTTTACTTTCATCTTCTGAATCTGAAAAGCCTAAAACAAAAGTATACCGTCAAATGCATTCTAAATATCGCATAAATGTATAATAAAATAACGCAAAATAAATATTTGTACCACATACATCATAGTAAAAATACAGAAAATTTTTTGGCACAGTGGATATCACAGTATCTATAGTGCCAGAGGGTGTGAGTTCGATCCCCACAAGTAAAAAATTATTATTGATTAAATTATATCAATTAACACCTAGAGACTAGAAGAATACAATGTTTTTCTTCTAGTCTCTGGGTGTTAATTTATATATAGTATTAATAAACCCAGGCAGACAGACGGATGACAAAGTGATTCTATAAGAGTTCCGATTTTGTCCTTTGGATGTTCGGAACCCTACAAAAGGTATGTTTAAGCTTGTCTTTTGACTATCTTTTCTTAATAGTACAAGCTTTGCTTAGTTTGTGGCTTAATTGAATGTTCAAAAATATTTATTTATTTTATTTATTTATATGTAAGCATACCCAAGGACACTTTATCTTGTTCATCCTCAGAGTCAGTTTCCATTTCAAGTTCACTGTCAGAATCTTTATAGTACAGTCCAGAGGAGTCAAGTTTTGTTGAATCAACATCATATTTAGTATATTTTGGCTTAATCCTTCCTTCTTCGTCTGAATTGTCACTTTGTTCTGCTACTAAATCTGGAGGTTGATCTATGACCATATTTAATTGCTGAAATAGATTAAAAATAAATGAATTAAATGAAAATTCCTTTGAAAGTAAGAATAAATTATTCAAGTATTATAATAAGTTGCATTAATTAAATACAAACCTTAGTGTCTTTGATATCTGAAAGCCTAAACATATCATGACTTTCCATTATAGGTCCATCATCACCTTTCAAGACCATTTTAAGATTCATTTTTTCAGCTAACTTTTGTCTCTGCTTGTTTAATTGCTTTCTCTTTCGCTTCAATTGTCGTTTTTCTTCTTCCTAGTAAATTTAAAAATTTCCATTAAAAACTAATAGTACAAGAATATTAAAATAGAAAATTTAACAATGAACATAGGTTTACCTGTAATTCCGCTACTTCCTCGTCAACATCTTTTTCTTCGTCATCTTCCTTTTCAATATCTTGTTGACTTTCCTCTGCCTTTTCCTTAAATACACATTATAATTATCACTACGTATAATTAAAAGATAATAATTGTTCAATATATGTAATATGTGCATTTATTCCCATTTTTTAAATAAAATATTTCTATAGAATATTTATTGTAAGAAAAGAATGAAGCTCACAAATATCAATAATAATAAATACACAGAAATAGATTACTTTTAGATTGTAGATATTGATAAAAATATAACGAAGATTTACGTAGTTAGTGTTAATATATCTTAAATGTGTAAATTTCAAGAAATGTCTATATTAGTACATGTATCAGGTGCCCAGCTTATAGATATTAATCAGCTTGTAGTTTTGCTTAGTTTGGGTCTTGGGACAAGATTGTATTGTGTCAAATGTTTAATATTTATTAATATCTCTGTTAACTCTGTGACATATTATGTCCTCATAAAAATATTATTATCTTACCTCTGGTGGTGCCTGTGGCTGTTTCAATTCTTTCATATGTTTCAACCAGTTCAGTAATAACTTAACATCTTTTCTACCCAATACTTTAATGTCCTTACAACACTCTTTAATTTCTGTTGTGGTTTTTGGGTGATTTTCTATTTCTTCATCATCAATTACTATCTAAAAAAGAGAAAAGCAAATAATTTTAAATTGGCAGTTTTGTAATTTGTATATAAATATGGTAGTTTATAGTGATTTTTAATATTTAATTTACCTCTGAACATTCTTGAAGGAGGTCAATAGGATCATCTTTGCCAATAAATTCCGACACATTAATTTTATGATGAGTTGTATAATCATTTTCTTTGTAACCCTCAGCTTTTGCTTTCTTTTGTTTCTCGGGGTGCAAAATATTCATCTGATTTTTCTTGACCATTTCCAATTCCTCAAAGACATACTTAGCATCCAGTAATTTGGGATCAATGCTATCAGGAGCAATATATCCTTGGCACACAACAAATATCTCGGAAGATTCATTTCGAGAAGCCTGCGGTTTAGTGGCATGGACTTTCTTAAAAAATTGTTTCAATACCCACAATAAAGCATGGTAATCTTTAGATCTGAATACTTTAGTAACAAACCATCCTCCCTGTCTCAAGAAATGTGTAGCTAATTTCAATGCGCTTAAAGTAAGACAAGCCTGCTGGTATGCATCATGTATCCAGTTCAATCCAACATTTGGGGCACCATCATTCAAAACCACATCAGCTTTCCAAGTTTTTATTTCTTTCTTTATAGCTGCCTTACATTTTTCTGTAGTAATGTCTTCTGTGATACTTATACATCCAGGTATTTGTTTGATTGGAAACAAGTCAATACCAATGACAATACTTGAAAGTGGCATATTCTGGTGGGCCACTTGCATCCACCCACCAGGGGCTGCACACAAATCGATACATACTCTGGATTTTTGAAGAAACCCAAACTTTCTGTTTAATTGAATTAATTTGAACGCAGCACGTGAACGAAAACCTGAAACATTTATCATAGAGAGAATTTAAAACTGATTCATAACATAGGTCATACGATGAAGGACTACATATAATGTATAATTATGATTATTTAAAACAAAATATGTATGTATACAGCATGAGCAAAAATTATTTTGAAAATTCTGTATTTACACATATAATAAGTAATCTTTACGTACCTGTTTCTTTAGCTAATTGATAATATTTATCTTTCCGCTGTTTTCCAACTTTAGTTTTCTTACCCATATTGGAAAATGCTTATCTATTCATTTAAAAATAATTCCCACAACGTGAGCAAAGCACCACTTTCCGAATAGGTTATGTTTTGACATTCTCAATTCTGACATGCTCACATAAAACATCAAATTTGACATAAAATCTTAAGACAGAGAAAAAAAACGGTATAGCGTAATAATTCTTCTCATAGCATTTTACTACTCCTAGTATTCAGCAATTCAGCATATTGTTCTAAAGTTATTATAAATACAAACACCATTTGTTATAGATAGATAATCTTATAAAAGTGCAGTTAATTTGTATAGGTACTTCAAACACGCCAACTATAATCATATAAGTTAAAACATATAACATGAAGACCAATTTTACAGTTGGGATTTGGGAATTCAATCTATTAACCTAATTATATGAATAAAAGAAACTATAATAATTGTTACTTAAATTTTTAACTCGCATACAAATTTTTTTTCTTTTGAGCTAAAGTTACCCTTTTGAAATATGGTAGAAATGTTGAAATGTTGATTAACCGATTCTGAACATCACTATGTTATTGATTTAAAATTTTATTTTGTCTACACGTCATGCCTTTACTCATGAGTCATCCATTTTTATAAATTGCGATTTCCCAGTGCAAAGTACATCATACTTGTTCTCGAAGACAAATTACTACATTTTGTGAAAAGTGATTCGTTTAAAACACATAACGTGATTTATCTTGTATTTCAAGTGCTTTTATTTTCAGCTTTATATTATTTACGACGTTCAAAATGACTCCAAATATACAAACGTTTATAAACAGTTTTCAAAATCGCCTGTAAGTATATTTTTAATACGGAAGGAAGTAAAGAAGTATTTGATTCCCTCAAAAAATAATAATAATGATTCTCCAATTCCATAATATAAATAATAATGAAACGTTACAAGTTCGCACACAGTATTACGCCATTATTCTAGAACATTACTAATGTATTTAATACGAATCTTTTTGCATAGGCTAACTTAGTATGGCAAAAATGTTAAAAAAATAAAATATAATTATTTTTAACTCAATTTGACTCTTATTTCTGTAGTGGATGAATGAATGTAGTTTATAGAAAATAGAAAATTCTATTCTTACATCTATTCTCTCTTCTCTTTAGGGAGCCGCCAGTGCGACAGCATTTAAAAAATGTATATGGCACGTTAATGATGACATGCACAGCTGCATCAGGTGGTGTTTATTTGGATATGTTTACAAGATTCCAAGCAGGGTTTTTGTCTGCGATTGTTGGTGCAGGTCTTATGTTGATGCTCATTGCAACACCTGATGATGGAAAAAACACAAAATTGCGTCTAGGCTATTTAATTGGATTTGGCTTAACTTCAGGTAAGTAATTTCCTGCACTACTTACTGTGTTTGACCATGAAATAATTGAAAGGAACATTATATGTTTCTTACACCATTCTCAAATATCATTCAGAAAAAAAGATGAAGATTTTTGATAAGGACTTTGAAAATTTATGCAAACACTTATATGTTGATTTTTTTTAGGTATGAGCTTAGGCCCACTTTTGGAATATGTAAGTTTTGTTGATCCATCAATCATTGTAACAGCACTTTTGGGAACAACACTTGTCTTTGTTTGTTTCTCTATTGCTGCAATGCTGGCGGAACGAGGAAGTTGGTTATTCTTAGGAGGCACATTGATGACATTACTCACTTCTATGTCTATTATGACATTGGCCAATATATTTATGCAATCACATTTTCTTTATCAAGTAAGTATAAGTAATGTTAAATAGATATTTAATTGTTTATTCCTCTAAAGCATTAAGGTTGGATTTTATATAAAGCTTTTTGGTTTTATTCTGTGTACAATAAAGATTAAATAAAAAAAATACACATAACAGCTTGGGTTATAGTTTTATTTGATCAAAACTATCAAATAGTTCAAAACTTATAGAAGAGTTGAGTTATAAATGTCATAATGATATGGAGGTTTTGAATTTTGCAATGTCATTCAATATTTTAGCTCATCTAATTTTTACAATTTTCAGGCTCACCTCTACTTAGGTTTGATGCTCATGTGTGGATTTGTTCTATTTGACACACAATTGATAATTGAAAAGCGGCGTATGGGAAACAAGGACTTTGTTCAACATGCATTGGAGCTCTTCATTGACTTCATTGGAATGTTCCGGCGTTTGGTTATCATCTTGACACAAAAGGTAGATTTTTTAAATAAAATGAACTTAAGCTTTTTAAGTATTGAGACTAAAATCCTATCCACTAGCAGGAAAGATGTGACTTAACCCATACTAAAAATAGTCAATTGAAATGTTACTTCTCTCTCCAAGTTGTAGAGAACTCAATTTGCAATAAAAATTATTTGATGCAGCCACAGGACAAGGGTTGTAGCCCTATAACCTTAGATTTAATTGTACACTAATCCCTCTTTAATAACTATATTTTACATCCTCTGACAAAAACAATATTAAATGTTACTTTTTAATGGATATAATAAGCCCAAATAAAATATTACTGTAATGCTATTTCAGTGTATCATAATAAAAAAAAATCCAAATTATGTAAGATTTTTTGTTCCAATCAAAATTTTTCTTACATAATTAGACGAAAATTATACAGTTAAATCATTAAAGGAAAAGTTTAATTTGACTTGTTATATATTAATGTTCTTGGACTTTGCCCAGTTGGAAGGAAGAGGCTTATAATGTTTATAAAGAGTTAAATGCTGTTATTAATAAAGTAAAAAATGTTAATTTCTCAACATTATTCTAAAGCATCTATATAAAATACTGGCATGAAAAAGATTTTTTTTTATCTTGTTGACATAAACATACAACATTGCTATTGTTGTTTTCACTTCACACAAAATGAACTTATTGATAATAATTATAATTAGATAAAAAAATAGGTGAAGCAGAATTACACCAAAATATATGTTATAAAAAATAATCTTTGTTGCAGGAGGAGCAAAATAGACGTCGTAAGCGTGATTAAATGCATGCTCAATACTAAATACGACTATATTTTTAAACGTTTAGCATTTGATGGAATATGTTGGGTGTTTTTAATTTTATTGTATTCTAAATTACCTGTATATTATATTAAATAAAGTTAATTAATAATTGTCGTTAATTTCATTGATTTATGTTAATACACTTCTATCAATTAGAATAAGACTTCAGAAAAAATATGTGATAATGTACACTAAGCACTTAATTATTATCTATATTTTTCCTTTTCGAATTTTAAATGATACATAGTTGAAATTTTGATATCACATCTGTTTGCCTAATGTTTAAATTAATTTCATTTAAAAATTCTTAACATATCCTCAGCCTAAACATAATACTTATACTAAATAGAGAAACTGTTCAGTATTTTTACAGGGTAATAAAAACAGAAAAAAATCTATAAAAATAAAATAATTACTTTTTTTATTATTTATTTAATTTTTAATTAATTGGACATAATTTCCTGGGTTGGATGTATCCTGTTATTATAATTCATAATTTGTTTGGCCTTCTCCAGTTCATAATTTAGTAAAATACCAACTAAGTTTGAAACACTTGGCGTATTTCTTGATACGTCTGTCCGTTTCCTTAAGGCTTTAGTTGTTACATATGGATTAGCAAAACGTAAGCATCGGATCTGAAAAGGTGTTACTTTATTTCTAACAATATATTCGTATGTTGAAATGCCCAAAATAGATATGTATATATGAAAACATAATAAATGCAATAGCGCCATCGTTATTGCAATACCACATACTAGGTAAATTATAAGAAATATTAAAAAAGACAATGAGCTCGAACAATATTTAAAATTATTTTCACTATCCATTGAAGTAGTACAGTTAGTAAAGTTAAGAACTGTCTCGCCGAAATTTAAAGGATATCCAAAAAAGTAAACAATATCTATAACACATAAACAAAATGTGAAGAAGGAAATCAATAGAGCACTGCAAACACATGCCAGAAAGGCGAAATAATTCCTTTTCCCTACACAATTATTCAACCATTTACAATGATGATCAAACTTATAAACACATTTATTGCATATTCCGCAATGTTTTGTCTTTTTGTCACTGGTGTATATGTTGCATAGGTGGCAGCGTCCATTCTCAATAACATGGGAGTGAAGCTGTCTATCGAATTCGGGAACGTCGATTGTATTTCTCTTTCGGAGTTCTTCTTCAGCAGGATCTAATATGATAGCGAATACATGTGATATAACATGGAATCCATATAAAATGATAAAAATCACTAATGAAACAATTTCCAAAACATCAAATTGGATCTTCACTAAAAGTATAAAATTTATTATAGCAGTTAACAGGAATACGGCCCACAAGGAAATTTGTTGCAAATTCAAAGGTAGCTGTAAGCCGTGAATACGTCGTTTGTTTAATTCCTGTTTGAATTTTTGGTCGTCCATTTGCGTCTCCTAAACTAAGTTTTTCTTTCGTTTCCCTGGTCACTGATGTTAAACAAAGAACATGAAATGGGAAATACACGTCATGTTTGCGCGCGCACCTTATTGCACCATCGCCACCAGGTTACGTACCCATTTGGTTGTGGTATTTCTAGTTTTTTCGGAAAAACATATATCGGTTACTTTTAAAGCATTTCATATTTGATTTCCAGGTTTTTTTTCTAAATCACTTTTTACTATTTCTATAGCAATTAAAGAGCGTACTTTAGCGTTACTTAGTGGTAAGATTCGAAAGATACGATCTTTGGACCTCTAATTAACCAAGCTGTAGCAAAAAACTGTGATGTTTAATTCCAAAACCATAGTTATTGTTATAAGGAGCACTCACCTTTAATAATATAATATGGGTTATTATCTATTTTTTTTTTTCAAAATCCAGGAAGTGTTTACTAAATTGGAAAGAAAATTCTTTATAAATGTTTGGTTGCAATATTTATTTTCGTCAAAATTGGTCTGGAAATCGGCGATATTATTTCCTCATTTTTGGCTTATCTTTCTTTAGTCGTGCTCGTGCATGATTTTATTCTATTTGAATATTAGTGTCAAAGGCAGGCATGTTATACAAATGAAAATAAATATCCTTATCAGTTACTATATTATATATGAAATATATATACACTTTAAAGTTATGTACAAATATCAATGATGCCTTGTTTTATCATAATTTCAAATTAGTTATTATAGAACTCAAGTCACTTATCAATATTATTGACATTGTCATTCAATTCCTTCTCTTTAGCAAATTTTTGGGCTAACAGTCGCCTAGTATGGACTAATATTCTATGACCCTCACAATCCAAATCTTCTTCAAAACATTTATCTCGACAACATTTTTTACAAAGCCGGAATAAGCACTTTCCTCCCTGAAAGCAATGTAAATGATATATATAATTTCAATTATAATTGGCATAAAAAAGTTACACATTAACTATTATTAAACTTTTAAAACCCCGCCCGCCTATTTCTATTTTACGCAGAGGTGGACCCAGTATTAATGGGACGCAACTCGGTTGATTCAAAACTTTTTTCATTTATTCATTGTTGTTAGCAACAATCAAGCTTATGGAACAACCGAAGTGCATATATATTTAAGTAACTTTCGCCATTAAAAAAAATACACTTTACTGTCGGCTCTCGTTAATAATTCAAACCTGAGATAGTTTAGTAAATTGACACATTTATCATAATTAAATGACATTATGATTACATGTATACGAATGTACCTTTAAACTTTTGCCATTGTTATAGAATTACAGTTATTAAATAATAATTAATCATCACTTAATAATCCGAAATTATATATATTACTCACTTAAATTTCGAACCATATGATATTTTCAGCACTCGATAATTCGTCATATTTTAAGGGACCCTCCAGTTTCGAATTAACGAGAGTTAACGAAAGGTTTTTTATGTACAGTCGTACATAAAAAACCTTTCCTTATATATAATGTTTAAAAACAAATATATATTGTACTCACAAGAGGGTTAGGACATGAATCTTTAACACAAATTGCTCCAGTTCTACTGCCTTGCTTGTCAGAATCCGATTTATTTGGTCTCCTCATTATTCTATTCAGTTTTTTCATTTTCTTTCTAGAAATACTATTGCCATCAAGATCTTCAAATGCCCTTTTTATATCAGTTGTATTGTTCTAAACATAAAAAATACTAAAATTTTAAATAATATTATTCAAATATTAATATTTTAAAATTTATAATGCTCCTGCCCCACCTGCCTCTTAACATACTAATTAGCATGTTAATTCGTTACATAGATGGCTAACGTTTTTACGTGTTAAATTACAAATGGCATTATCAACGGCATTAAACGTTAAATAGTTCAAGTGATACATTAATCGTCTGTAGTTAAGTGCACTGAACGACTTTTGTGGTTGGCTATATTAACGTCGTCCCATACCACGAGATAGATTCGATCAGTAAGAAGTTCTTTATTTTAGGCAGGAACTGCATTCAGGAGAAAGATAATATGGCAACCAAAATGAGAAAGCTTTAGATTTTTTGGTTTTTATCAATTAAAGATGTGCCTGTGGGAACCAAACACCAATCAATTAAAAATTGGTGATGTGTTGCGACATATTAACTAGTTATTGTTGTTTCCAGTGACATAGGAAGAATATAAAGGAAAAAAGTGTTTAATAAGATACTATCATATTGTTTGTTAATGTGTCGGAATGTAGCCAACGCGTATTTTTAATGCATTACCTAATTAGTAGAAAATTTCCATTAACAATGATGCTAAGGCAGATGTAGCAGTAGCATTACAATAACATACATACCTGTATTTTGCTTAAATTCTCCATTTTTTCTGTGTGTGCTTCAGGTGACATTCTGACATATGGTTGACATAGCCAGGGAGGCAAAATTAAGTTTAATCCTTGTCTAGTGATATTTTCCTCATCCTCAAAATGTAATTCACCAAGATGGTAAGGTACATACTTATCTTTGAGAATTTCACAAACTTTTTTAAAGTCATTAAAATTTTGAGCAGTGGCTAAAAGTTCTCTTTCCTCATTATTAGTATTAAAAGAAAAGCTGAAATACCAAATTTGCATAATTTAAGTAAAAAAATTAATAAAACTCAGAGCACTACCAAAAGAGATATACCTACATTTTGTGAAATATTTTAAACAAGTGCCCCCTGATGAAGGATGTAGGACATGGATATTTTTCAACCAAATCAAGATATTCAAGAGCTATTTCCCATGAAACCGGATTTATTCCTTCAAATATTGCAGGATTTGTCAAATTGCCTTCAGCACTCATAACACCATCCACATTAGTATACTCTAAACATCTGTTTACATCTTCTAAACATTGTATATTTCCATTAGCAAACATTGGAATAGAGACAGAACTCCTAAAAGAAAACAAAAATAAGGCAAAACAGATAAGAATATAAACATACTTTTCTTACTAAATTATACAATTTTTAAAAACAAAATTAACCTAACAGCTTTGATATAATCCCAATTTGCAACACCTGTTAAAGGTCCCTTTTGATCTCTAGTCCTTCCATGGACTGTAAGTAGCTTGCATCCTGCTTCTTGTAGCATCATTGCATATTGTACTGACTTTTCCACACAATCAAAAATCCTTATTTTACATGTAATTGGCACTGACACTGCCTTTGACATAGTAGAAACTGAAACATACAAATCATGATTTAATTTAAAAATGAAGTTTTCATAAAACTTTTAAATATAATTTCTATATATTCTAATTCAAATAAGCAGCAAAGGTTACTCTTTTGAGATTGTGCTTAGAAATAACTTACAATTTGATAATAAACACATAAATTATGGTATTACCAATATCTTTTAGAAGGTCCCAGTCATCTTGTAGAAAAGCACCATATTTTCCTCTCTTGGCAATAGATTGAGGACAACCAAGGTTAACATCTATAGCATCACAATCTTTTTCAACTAATTTTGCAGCAGCTGCCATTGTCTCTGGATTATTTCCACAAAACTAAAATCATGCACCATTTTCATATTGTACATCAAGTACATATATAAGATAATTCATTCATTCTTGTTTATATGTGCTAAGCATATTGATTTGCACAGTTATGCATGCTGTTTCACAGAAACCTATATATAACTTGATATGGGCCTATATTAGCCTAATCTGATACAAATACCCAAGATACCCTAATAAGGTCAAAATTTGTGCAAGAATAATACCTGAACTATTAGAGGTCGGTCCTCGCTACAGGTTGTGAAGTTCTCTTTTCTATATTTTGGATCCTTTATAAAAATAGCGCTATGTAACATTGGAGTGTAACATAAGGTAGCCGCATGTCTTCGAGATAATAATCTCCATGCAAGTTCGCTTGCATCTACCATCGGTGCAACCACAAAACGTGGTTGTCCAATTCCTTCGAACCATTCATAAGACATGATAGGTTAGATTTTAATATTTGTTTTCATAGCCACCGTGATTATATTTCTTTTAATAGTTGTTTACTTTAAAGCTTCTACGAATTTATCTCGACTGAAAATACCGCTTTTTTGTTGCATAATCTTTCACAACATAACTTAAGTCTATCGAAATCTAATCTAATTTTAATAAAATCGCTAAAAATGAGATACTGTCTGTTAACACTAAAGTCTAAACACCATTTCACATTTGACAGTTGACATTACACGCATCTCCAAAGTCCAACGTCAAAATACTAAATCGGTAGATTCGCTGGAAAAATCGGTAAATCTCTTTGTATTTATTTTTTGATGCCTTACTTAATATTAATGCCCTTTACTACATTTTTAAATATGCATACTTTGTATTATTCGACTTTCACATTTTTTCCTATAATTTTTATTCTTGACATCGTAGAAAAATTGTTTCATGTGGTTCTTTGGTAGGATAGGCTCTAAATTGTGAGGTTTGAAATTACTGATGAGAGTAGCTCAGGGGAAAGGGCGCTTGTAAACTCAAGACTTCGGTCTTAGTCAACATAAGCTGTTTTTTCGTTTTTCCTATTCGTTATTTGTTTGAATTTTGCAATGTTTTAAAATTGTCAGACTTTTAAATTCTTCAATTGTATTTGATTTTATTTACCGACTGCACGAGTCTATTATCCGTTTGACCATAGAATTATTCTATTGTTTTGATTAATATCATACTAACACAACACAACGCTCATGTAGTCACTAATCTCTAAACTATTTGATCTGTGGTCTGTGGTTATTTTATTTGTCACTTGTCACTTGTCACGGAACCGAGACCGCACAATACCTATTCTCGGTCTGGCTATAAAGTTCGTTTATTTTTTGAAGTTGATAAATATATACCTTTATGTGAATCTGGATTGTATTCTTGTGGTATTTAAATATATTTTTATTGTTCAATTGCTCCCAACTATTGTTTCTCATATTATAGGGAAATTAAATAATATACTACATCAACATACAAAACATTTCTTATGAACTTTATACACAAAAATACTTCAATTTCAGTGCAAAACCTAAAGGAATTTCAGAAAGTTTATTAAAGATGTCCAGCGACTTAATGGTAAGTTTAACAATGAATATTACATATATTTTAAACACTCAGATTTCTATAATATTAATGCAAATTTTCTTACATTACAGAGTCAATTCTATGCTGCAATGAATTTACCCGTACTAGACAAAGTTATTGAACTTACAAAATTATTAGATCAAGCAGGACCCAGTAAGGACTTTCAAACCCTGTTTCCACAGTTAGTCAACAATATATTTGCATCACCCAACAATAATGGTTGGGGTTTGAGACAAATCACATGTGAACATAATAAATATGAATTTGAAGCATTAATGAGTTTTTTAGAACCTCATGGGCCATTATTTCGGATGTGCTACAAGTTGTTATTTGATCCTCAACTAAAATATAACCTTCCTTTAAATCTGCTACCGGTATATATCCTTCTTATTTTTTATCTATGTTCTATGGTTGAGAAAAACATGCTTAATATTAATTTTTATATTTACAGATGGAATTACAAATAATGCTTGAAAGAGGAGGAAGATGTCCACAATATTATTCAGACATGCTAACATTGGACCCAAATTCATTAAATGTAGTTGCTTTAGCTTTAAGTATCCTTTTTAACAATTAAGAACAACAAAAATGATTATCATGAAATCTTAATTAATTATCTTATTCTATTTATGCAAGTAAAAAAAAATACTTAATTGAAAATTATGTATATTTACTTTCTTATTGTTTGTATTTTTTATAATTGAAATTCATAGTATAGAATTATTTCCTTAATATCTATAAAACAGATCCATTTGATTATTACATCTTCAATTTTGCACTGTATTTGACAAATAATAATCAGAACAAGGGCTCATGGGAGATATGGAACAGTGTCTACTTTGCATTAGCTTGTGACTACCTGGCACATTTTTTACCCTCTGATCCCAATACTTGTGTTTTACCTGTAATTCCCCATTACAATGGGAAAGTGCCTTTAGTTGCCCCTCTCCAATCAGTAAATAGGTAATTTACATATATATACCATAATCATTGTTTGCTACAACAATATTTAAATAATGACAGTACTAAGAGCTGAAATTTTTTAGTTATTTTTAATTAAATTCCATCAAATATTTTTTTAATGCCTTGTGTATATATTAATATTAATTTTTGATACAAAATCATGCTCAAAAATATTTATGACATGAATTACAGGCTATATTAATTTAATATATTTAGACCCCTAGGTTCACCTTCACTCTTACTTGTTCCTGACTTATCTGGTATAAGTAATCAACATCCCTCTTCACAAAATCAATCAAGGAATGAGATCTGGCGATCAGAAACTGTATTACAAGTTTTTATTGACATTTGGATGAGTGTTGAACAATTTAATTCTCGTAACTTAGAAGTAAGTTTCTTGAATTTAATATTTTCAATGAACTGCGATGTTGATGGTCAATGGATCATATTATTACTTTACAACTTTGTTTTGTAGATGTACCAAAGAAACTATCCTGCAACATTTTCAAGTCCTGAAAGAGTGAGACTAGTAAGAGTAGTGATTAAACACATATATTCATATTCTGCAAAATACAACTCTGATCCAGCTGTGAGGTCATCGGCACTCCGTAAATATGCTAAGCAAATAATGTGTACAAGAGCATACCAATATGTAAAACATTTAGTTTCGACTTGGCCCCTTGATGCATCATTTAGACTAGTCATGGAGTTATGGCTAAGTCTTATTCAACCATGGCGATACACCAATAACAATTTAACCAGAGAAAGGTAAATGCTTTAAACTATTTGATTTATTACATTTTTTACATCTATATCTTCTCATAAAAAAAACTTTATTTCAGACAAAATGTCAGTCAAAATCAAGATGAAGGTTCAAGTGCAGCTTTAGATCCTAGTTATATACAGTTTATTGCAGAAAATTTTCCATCTTATACATATATATTGCAACTTGTCTTACCCAGGTTCATGAGATTGGATCTAACCACTTATAAAAATTCTGTCATGTTGTTTAGATTAGGAAAGGTAAGAAATCTATTCCTAATAATATAAAGTTGAAGAGTTTGTTTGTTTTTTTAATATGCATTAGCGTACCAGTAACCATTAGCAGAGTTGTTGATATTAGTCAGGAACTACTGGTCCAAGTTTATTTTTTTTATGTTAGATAAACTAATAATCAAGGAAGACTGTAGGCTTTATAACATTATCCAATGGGAGCAAATACAGCTAATAATAAATAATACAGAAATAAACAACTGTTTCAGAGAATTTATAGTGTTAAATGTTTGTTCGTTTTAGGTATTTTCACAGCATCATTTGATGCCTATTTTGCTAAATTTAGAAAAGGCGATAACTGACAGCATATCAGGTTTATATACACCTGAAACCAGCTTTAATAATTCTAATCTAGATCAAAGGTAATGTGATGTTCTACTACAAATATTCATGAAGATTTTTGTTAGTCTGTATTAAAAATTTTAATAATTTATATATTTTTTAAATTTAAAGTTACATTTACAATGGAATATCACTGCATAAATGGGTCTCAATCGCAAAACAGGCCATTTCCGAGTTGAACATGATGACAACATTTGAATATGATCCAATTTGGAGTGAAAATAAAAAGCCACTTTATGTGGAATTAGTTAAAAAGATGATTTCTGCTAAACAAATTTCTGAGAAACTAGTTGAAGATTACAGAAACAAATATAATCAAGAAAATCATGGTATTTATATATTTCCTTTGTATTTAAAAATTAGTGAAATAAGAACATGATATTTTACAAGTAAAATATAATAATTTAAGAATATTAAACTATTCTATTTGTTTCATGCTTAGGTCTATGGAGCAGTGTTAAACAATGGTTCATGATAAATAATAATGATGAGGATAAAATCATGTTGGAAGAGTCCGAAAAAGTGCCTGTATATTTAAACCACTCAATAAATTATTTTTGTAATATATTTATGGTAAGTATAATTATTAGTATAACAGCTTACATAAGGTAAGGTAACTTAGGTTTAAAAAACAGCAAGGGTATCAGTTTACTCAAATCAATCTCATGGGTCAATTATGAGAAAAATGTTTTTAGGAAAAAATAAATGCATGTAAAAATAATATCAGAGGCCTTTTTTATTCCGATTGAAGCCTTTTAAATCGAAAAAAAAACGTTTGTGAACTTATGATTGGGAAATCAGTAATGGGAAATAAGAAAGCATTTAAAATTAAATAAATATTATCATTTATAAAATTTTCTTTGAAAATAGTTTAAATGCAATATAAGTCATATTGCTAGGTGTCTTTTTAAATATTATAAGTAATATTTTTTATGTTTTAGCTAAACGACAATATGTTATTAGTAGCTGAAGCAGATATAGTTGACACTTCAATGGAACACTCTTCTTTTGCTAATTCCAACAATTTCTCCTTTTCTGTTACCCAAAAAGTAAGTATAACTAAGAATTTGAAGTAAAAGTAGTAGCGTCCTTACAACTGATTCCAACCATTGTGATAATGCCTGTAGTTGCTAAACACAAAGATCAATATTTTGTACAAATAATTCTTACTGTGTTATTCAATAGCGAATTTTAAAATGTTCATTTAATAATACCTTTGTGCACTTTCAGCTGCGTAATAAACCTACAGGGCTACACTACATGGGTGATCCGGATTTAATGCCTATAATGTCATATGAAAACACGATTCTTGTGAGGCTACTGTACCAATTGGCGACAAAATTAAACGAACTGGTATGTTTAATTTAAATATATTATTTGGAGACGATAGGATTTTATATTATGAATCTAACTAATTCATCATTGACTAGACTTGTTTTGTTTATTTTAAATAAGAATGTGTGTTATTGTTTGTTGATTTGATTTTCTTCACTTAATCTTCCACTCTTGTACTATAAAATATCGCCTTAAGCTCCGATCTTGATATCCATATAAAAGTATTTTTAAATGTGAAATTTGATTGAATACACAACAAAAGTTTAAGATAAACAGCTCGACTCTTAAAAAAATTGTTTTTTGCAGTACTCTGAAGAATTTGTTACATGGTGGAATCGGCAGGACTTTTGGGGATATGCTGCACGGGAAATATTGCAGAAACCAATCACAATTCAAACTTATATAAAAGATGTTACTAATCATCAAAATATTGTTTCCAAAGATCTACCGCCTCGGTTATCATTTAGGAGATTCGGATCGAATATATTCGTTGTGTGGCTTACTATAGGTTATATATGTTTTAGATTTTTATCATATAATGGTTTATTTTATGTATTTTTCCTGATAATAATGGTATTTATGGTTGTGTTGACGAAAGCGTCTTTGAAAATGTGTAAAATAATAAAATCCTAATTGACTAATAAAATTTGTTTATTTTCGTAACGCCTTTACATTTTTATTACATCCCAATCATTTCCGCTTCCGTACACAAGGAAATCGCAAATATGAGATATAATTTACATACTGAAGTTAAAACGACGCATTGCGCGAATTTATGGCAAACATTAGAAATCCGGTTACCTATTTCAAAAAAATCATTTTAATGAAACTAAACTAGCCTTGTTCCACCATGTCTGTCTATAGCTATACTTCTTCTAACACATTGTAGTTATCAATAAATAACAAGACTTTCGATACCAAAACTACTACACATCGTATACATAATATACAGGGTGTCCCAAAATTCAACGATAATACGGCACCAGGTGGTGGGCCTACTCATAACTACTTGAGGAAAAATAAAATAAAAATTCAATCTAACTTATTTTTTAAATTATAAAAAAAAATTGATTTGCTTCAAAAAATTTCACCTACTAAGACATTTTTTGTTACCATGTCCACAATTTTACTAATATTTCTAACTTTTCTTTTGTATTGGAAACTTAAGTAGCACTGCTATCCACCACAATCATTTGAATGCCCAGAATGCATGTAGTTTTTACATAAAAAGCAATTGAAATTGTATTTTTCTCTAAAATTTCGAAAGATTTTTACTTTCAGTCAACTTTGATTCATTGTGGTGTAAAAAAATGTATAGTCACCACTATGGCAAGTCCTATCAAAAGTTAGCGCATCTATTCAAGATTATAAAATGGTAAAATAACATAGGAAATCAGCCAGGACAACCATTCTAACTATTTTTAACGAGAAGAATCAATCTTCATAAATTGTTAACATTAATACTTTTTACTGAGAAATTCCTAAATTACAAAAGATTAATTACTGTTTTCAAATCAGTACGCTATAATCCTTTATTTATTGTGCAAAGTTTCGTATTTTTGGTTTTGATTTTTGGACTGGATTAAGCGATCTGCATACTGAACTGTACTTGGTCTGCATACTGTACTGTACTTTATTAACTTGAACTCTGCTTGTGTGAACTGGACTTTTTGCATATTTTGAACCGTTTAGCATGCCGGTACCCTACACTTCGTTGTAATACGCTATTATGCATCTCATTTATGGAGTCACTCTATGCAATGATTACGCTGCCAGCAATTTGTATCAAGAAAGGTACCCAAACGCTGAAAGATACCCTTATAATCGAGTATTTAAGAGCGTTTTCAGAGGGTGGTCTACCATCCGAAATCAAATCAATGATAAAAGATATGCACGACAAATAAAACGATCTTTTTTAAGCCGATTTCGTGCTTGTATTAATGCCGGTGGCAAGCAATTTTACATTTACTTTAATGTTAATAATG
>LQNK01001423.1:168666-181336 GCA_001586405.1 Phoebis sennae
CAGCGGAGGACCGACAGGCGTGGCACCAGGCCCGGCTCGCGAGACGCCCGCACGCGCCGCAGATGTCCGCACTGAACGCGTCCGACGCGAACATTAACCGCTCCATTAGTAACATGCTGCAATATAATGTAGTTCATTAGAATTACACCGTAATTTTTAGCTTGAAATTCGCAGTAGTTTAAAAATTAGTAGTTGAAAAATGAACATGATATAGTTAAAGAGGGTAGTCTTAAACCGCACCATGTAACAACATGAGGAAAAAAAAAGCCAAAAAACATTACGTGAATAATAAACGGCTACGTATGTAAAATTTCACCAGAAAGACCTTTTTAAATTTTTTTCCCCATATATTTATTTTATGAAAAATTTTGATGTCAGCGAAAAAACAAGGAGCAGTTTGCATTACTCTAGTTGAAAAATGCCCATCATTTAGATGTTCGCGAAAAAAAAACAAGGAGCGGTTTGCATTACTCTAATTGAAAAATACCCATCATTTAGATGTTCGCGAATAAAAACCAGGAACGGTTTGCATTTTTCCCAAACTTTCGCCAAAATCAAATGCGGTCCCCACAATTTTCATTTTCCAAAACTTTCTCAAAATGTCATTTTGGCGAGACTGCCTACCTTGCTCCATATCCAATGAGGCAGTCTCGCTCCATCTCGCCGAGGCGCAGGCCGCCGTCCCGCGAGCGGCCCTCGGTGGGCTGGCGCGTGAGCACGGCGCGCGGGCCGCGGGCGCGCGCGTGCATCTTGTCTTGCACCATGTGCTTCAGCTTTTGGTAGTATACCTACGCAAATAAATAAAATAAATAAGCCATTTGTATAAAAAAGGTTTAATAAAAAATACACAATCGGACTAGGAAAAGTTTCCGTAATTGTAATAATTACATTTTAGCCTTTAAGTTTGACCACTTTTAATTCTCTTTATTTTTTAGTAGCGCGCGACGGGAGGAGGGGTGTTGTTATTTTTAGAAGATTGATAGGCAAACATGTTACAACATTTATTAATGTTTTGTTGTGTCCACAATACTTTTCGAAACCTGGATCCGCGGATACCGCTTAATAATAATAAAAAAATGTATAATATACTTACAGGTCCAGAATAAATATAAGCCTCGAGAGGTTCACCCGTTAAGCCTGAATAGAATATATCTTTTCCATGATAGTTGTAACCATGTTTTTCCAATTCTTTGCATACATCTCTAACTTTAGAACCACCAAATGCAGTACCTAGGAGTTAAACAATTAGGACACATTATATTTTCAACTTATAATGGAAAATATTTATTATTTTTCCTGAATGTTTGTTACTTACCATAGTGAAATTTTCCTTCCATCAGACCAGCCTTTCCAGCTAAAAGCTCAATGGTTTTTCCCACTGTCATACGTGAAGGGAATCCATGCGGGTTCATAATCATGTCCGGACAAATACCTCTATCATTAAATGGCATATCTTCTTGTTGGACAATAAGACCAGTGACCCCCTTTTGACCGTGCCGGGAACTAAACTTATCTCCTATCTCTGGTACTCTAGTTTGCCTCAATAATATTTTAATGAGGAATGCTTCTTCTGAATTCGAAGATACCATCACTTTTTCTATGTAAGATTCAACTGGACCTTTATATGTTATAGGAACATCTTTATAGTCTATTTGTTGAGGTTGACCTTGATTAATTGGATTCAATGTGGCGGGCGGCATTTGTTTATTTATAAGTACCTGCCTGTTTTCGACCATTTCACCGGGTGCCGCTATTCCATCAGTATCTAAAATTTCGTGTGCTTTTATAATTTTCCCTGTATTAGCATCTCGCGACGGACCCAATATTCTATCAGATGTTTGGTTCTGATACCGCTTCATGGTAGTTTTCGCGTTTTTGTAAACTAAACAACGGCCATAGCCACGGTCTATAGAAGCTCTATTTAGAATAAGTGCATCCTCTATATCGTATCCGCTGTAACTCATCACCGCTACAGTAGCATTCTGGCCGGCTGGCAATTTGTCGAAATTTGTTAATTCTATTGTCCTTGTTTTGACCATTGGACACTGAGGGTATACTAGGTTGTACATTAGCGAGTCAATTCTATTTTTCTGATTGTAACCAATAGTACCTGAAAACGGATTAAAGGAAAAAAAAAGTTAGAATATTTTAAACAATTTCAATTAAAACTAGAATTTATAATTACTGACCCATTGCTTGTTTACCCATAGCACACTGGTATGTGTTTCTGGGACTCTGGTTGTGGTGTGGATATGGAACGAGTCCAGCACAAACACCTAAAATTGTAAAGGGTTCTATTTCCAAATGTGTTGTTACATAAGGATCAATCTCTGCTTCCACTGTAGCTATATGACTATCATTTTCTTCATTTACATCCAAATATTCAATTAGTCCATCTTTTAAGAAATCTTGAAACTTCTTCAAACCTCTTTTAAGTTCATTTATATGAAGCTGTTTGACTAATGGACATCCCCTTTCAACAATAATATAAGGTCGGCAAAGTCTGCCTCCATCACTACATATGTATACAGTCCTTTGATTATGATTTGGATAGATCGAAACAAACGCCGATATTAAACCCCGACGTCGAAACATTCTAAATATTTTTATGAGCTTCTTGTACTGCCTTGTTACTCCCAAAATATTACCTGAAAAATGTAATGTAGTTCAAGGTTTTTTATGACGTAAGCACTAAAAACTGTTATTTTACATCCCTTACAGAAAGTACGAGATCAGGAAAGAACATATTTATACTCTTACAAGTGCAACTTATAATTATAAAATATACTCACCATTAAGAAAGACCATATAATTAGCTGGGTGATTAATTTCCTCCCCTCCGAGAAGCCTGACATCTTCTACACCAGCATTGCAGGCGAGTCGAGCAATAGGTTCTTCAGAGCATTCAGTTGTAATATGTGTCATTAAAGCCAAGTTTTTAACGAGACCACAGCCTTCACCTTCAGGTGTGTCAGAAGGACACAACATGCCCCATTGAGAAGGTTGTAATGATCTGGGTCCTGATACTTTACGAGTCTTTTCAAACTGCGAGTTTACCCTAGTCATCATACCAAGTGCAGATATGTAACTAAGCCGACTTAAGACTTGAGTTACTCCATGTCTTTCCATTTTAAATCGTTTTATTGTCCAATTACCCTGAGAGTAGAAAATAATATTTATAAAAGATTTTTTTTCTACAATGGTAAGATTATTTAAATTGATTATTGTGTGATGTCATGATGTGCAATTTCCTTTTTCTAAAATGCCTTATTTTTTTAAAGATGACATATAATGTTATACTTACAGTTGAAATGGCAGTAAATAGTCCATTTGTTATCAAGTCCGGTCTCATGTGTTTGACAATATCAAAGGGAGCAGCTTTAACTTTTGGTATAATTTTTTCAGCTATGGTTTTAAGTTCCCAATTAAATCTCTTAAACAGGTCTTCAAACATCAATGCTAATAGAGACCCAGCTAACTCTAACCTTTTATTTCCATAATAATCAGGATCATCAATAGCCGCTTTATTACATTCTGCCTCTATTACTCTTCTTACCATTATTGCTAAGTAAATAGCTTTTATATAAAAATTATAATTTTCTACAGCTACATGTGCTAATATAGTAGTTGCTAACAATTCCCTAGCTTCATCAACAGGAGTTTTAACTTTTGATGGTGTTGCAGGAAACCTATTAAATTAAGAATTCAAAAATTATTTAAAATGAAAATTTTACAATATGTTAAATAGTTTAACAAAAGTACCTTTTGGCTTTAAACTTTTGTCCAATATATGCAAGTGCTTGATTCTGTGTAAATATTTTTAAATTATGACAATCCATAATACATGGGGCCATTTTCTTGACTGTAGTGTCATCAGTACCAATTAATTGCATTATTTCTTGATCACTACATATACCCATAGCTTTAAATGCTATAGCAATCGGAATATCCTGTAAATTACAAAATTATAATCATTTAGATAACCAACATTCTAGTTTGTTGTATGAAGTACCAATTTATGTACAAATAAAAATAAAGATTCTTGCATACATCTGATAATGCATTATGTCTCAATACATATTTCCCATTTTTCACAATAACATTTGTTCTGGTTTTCTTCTCATGTGTTGAGCTGGTAACTTGACATTGAATAGCACCTTTAAACTCATCTACAATCATTCTATTTCTTGATAATTGTTCTTGTATCAATATCACCTTCTCTTGACCTACAAGGAAATATAATTTTAAATATAAACCTAAGTTAAATAAATATAAATGAACATGAAAATAAAGCAAGTCAATACCTCTTATTATAAAGTAACCACCCGGGTCATGTGGGCATTCATTTAATTGGGATAATTCATAATCTGATTTATTTGTTAAAACACAATTTGAAGATCGTAACATTAAAGGCATCCTGCAAGCAAGTTTTTTTTTATTTAGGAAAAGTTTATTGTAAACAAGGGAAATATTGTTTCAATTAATTGAGGTGTATATTTAGTATACAGTGTGGTAATGACAAATTCTTAAGTCTTGAGATATTTACAATAAACATATGCACTAACATGGTTTATATAAAATATTGTATTAATAATATGTTATTTTTTAAGGTATAGTTAATTAAATTAGTTATATTAATTTTGACAGGATTCTGTAAAAAATGAGAATATTTGATTTAAGACAAATATGTTACCTTCCTATCAGTTGCTTATTCTTAATGACCCTCTGATTCCCTCTTATATATTCAATGTCAACTGTAATTGGTGCTGAATATGTTAAGTCTCTGAGGCGACATTCGTGAGGTGTTGTAGGCTTTGTGATATTAAACCCTTCTTCAAGGTCTGGAGTACCAACATAAGCATTTAAGTATTTCAAATAAAACAGAGGATCTGAATCACAAAATATTTTTTCATTCGCCTGGACAATTTTCTTTATTTCTACATTTATAAAATAATTGAATGAGTCGATGTGTTGCTTTACTAAACCCTTAACTTGAAGAAACGATGGAACCAATTTCCATTTGTCCTGTAATAAATATGAATAAATTGACAAACATTATTATTCAATATTTGAAAAAATATATGTTTAAGCCATAAGTATTATTTTTAAGCAAAAACTGAATAATATACTAACCTCTAAAGCTTTTACCGGTTCTCGTAACCCTTTCGAACTGTCCCATTCTGCCTGTTTTTTATTGATTTCTCCCATTTTTATTTTTTCTTTTTAGTACATAGTTAATTAATCAGAAGTCTTTAATATATTAAACAATATGTTTCATAAATCCATTATTTTATTTTCCCATTTGAAACATAGAGCAATTGACAATTGACAACTATTGGAATTTGGATAGTTGACATTGACATTTGAACGTATTTACATTTTACATATTGGCCATAGCCACAGAGTACATTTGTTACTACTAGTAAGCCATAGCTTGGCAAACTCCACAAATTCCCAGCGTATAAACGGGTGTTTGCCGCAAGTTTGCCGTGGCTTGTAAGAGCTCGGGATAGCTTATCGCTTGAGACTTCAGGAAATTTGAAAACATTGTCATAATCCGAATGGTAAAATGATCTGTACATGATTTGTGGGTAAAATAAATATTAATCCTAATTAAATAAAATATGCCATTAGGTAATTCTTTTTTTTGTTTGCTGTCCGATTTATATTGAAATCATGTAGTGTATCACTTCAATAACACAGTATCGTGAATGGTTTACTTAAACTTCTCCATCTGTGCTTCTTGCCAAAGGGACTTTGACTTTTGTTGCCTCTTTATATTTGTCAATGGGCCGTTTATTCTATCATCTCTGGATTATGAAGTTTACAACTAAAATTACATAAAAATATTGATCATGAATGGAAATAAAATACGGTATTGATAATTCCTGTATAATGCTTATCTAAAATGAATGTTGATTGTGTATAAAGTATAAATTAATAATTTCTATGCAAAATGGTATATGAGGCGATCCCGAGAACGGTCCGCATTATTTTATTGGGCGAACCAGGAGTCGGCAAAACATCATTAATTCTTTCTTTAGTTACTGAAGAATTTACAGAGCATGTTCCACCGAAAGCAGAAGAAATTACTATTCCCGCCGACGTTACCCCAGAACAAGTGCCGACGAATATTGTTGATGTATGCTGTACGTATCCTAAGCCCTAAAATCTTTAAAATTTAATTTTAAATATAATGAAATGTATACAATTTAATATATAATGTGTTTAAATTAACCTCTATGTCTATATATATTTCAGTATGTGAACAAACAATGGAACAAGTCGCAGAGGAAATAGAGAAAGCTCATGTGATTTGTATTGTATTCTCAGTTGATAAGCAAGAAACACTTGATAAGGTGGCTTCATACTGGCTCCCCTTTGTCAGGGATAACTCTCCAGAGGATTATAGAAAACCTGTTATCTTAGTGGGAAATAAAATTGACTTGATTGATTATTCAGTTATCGATGTAAGATTTTCCTAAATTCATAAATTATTTAACTTAATTTAATAGTACGCAATTAGTAAGTAAAATTCTTTTTTTTTCCAAGAATATCTGGGACATAGCAGAGGAATATCCAGAAGTGGACCGATGTATTGAATGCTCTGCTAAAACATTAACTAATGTTTCTGAAATGTTCTACAATGCACAAAAAGCTGTTTTGCATCCAATTCATCCTATTTATTCTATTGAAGAGCAGGAAGTAAGTAAAGATGATCTATTTATCTGTACATTAAAATTATATTCATAGTGAAATAATTTCTTATTCAATATATATTATAAAGAATCAAATGTCTTCTACATTAAAAAAGAGATTTTATGACATAGTAATACATAAGTTAATTTAAGCAACCTATTACAGCTCACAGAAAGATGCAAAAAGGCCCTTTCAAGAATATTTAAAATATGTGACTTGGATGGTGATGGGCTTTTAGATGATTATGAAATAACAATATTTCAGAAAAAATGCTTTGATACTCCATTACAATTGCAGGTTAGTAACCTTAACTATGGTTATAAAGGGGCATTTGTGTATTTGTATGTATGTTTGTAATGTTTTCACACAAAATCATTTCATATTATTAATTATGATTGTAAGTTCATACAAGATAATTAACATTGTTTATCTTAGGTTTTAGATGAAGTAAAATCTGTAATAGCACAAAATATAGCTGGTGGGATTGAAAATGAGTGCATCACAATGAAGGGATTTATATTTCTACACTGCCTCTTTATACAGCGAGGAAGAAATGAGACTACTTGGACAGTACTTCGTAAATTTGGATATGATGAGAGTTTGGAATTAACTCAAAATTATTTATATGCTAAGTAATAACTTCTATTATTCCTAATTATTGTTTATCTATACATGAATACTATTTATTTACTCAAAAAAATGTTTACAATATGTTTATTAGTTGTTTAGTCACCATAGCACAATTTTTAGATAGTTTTGTGTCAAATATCCAAAAATAAATTATTTATTTTAATGGGATGTTAAGTAATTTAAGTGTTGAATGATTATAGTATAAAAGTACCAGCAGGCTGTACATCAGAACTATCATATAAAGGACAACAATTTCTGACGCAAGTTTTTGAGAAATATGACAGGGACAAAGATGGAATGTTGAACCCTAATGAGCTGAAAAATGTATTTTCATGTTGTCCTGTCATTCCATGGCATAACTTAAGGTATACTGTACCAACAAATGATAAGGTATGTAATAAATCAGCACTGTTTTTGCGTAGCACTGCAATAATCACTGAGTGCAAACACTTAAACTCTCAGTTAATTTTTTTTTTCACCTTTTTTTTCTTAGTATCATTTTGTCAAGTTTGTTTTGTACCTTCACTACATAGTATAAAACAAAGTCGCTTTTTCTGTCATGTGTCATGTTGTATGTCCCTATGAACGCTCAAATCTTTAAAACTACGCAACGGATTTTGATGCGGTTTTTTTTAATAGATAGAGTAACTCATGAGGAAGGTTTTTATGTATAATATCATCCATTAAACCCGTGCGAAGCCGGGGCGGGTCGCTAGTAAGTAATATATGTTTCTTTCTTTCCTGTTGAAGTATGATGAAAGATATTTGTTTATCTTTCAGGGGTACTTGACCTTACAAGGCTGGATGTGTCGTTGGACCTTAATGACCCTCCTAGACTTGCAGAGTACAAGTGCTTACTTAGCTTACCTGGGATATAATTTTCTTGAGAATGATTCTCAAAAATCAGCATTTCATAGTAAGTTTATGTTACAAAATTACAAATCATTTATTTATGGTATGTTATATAAACATACATTTTGGTAGTGACTACTGTAGATACACTAATAATACATAAATCTACTTGAGTATGTTTCTAAGCACTGGTTACATTTGATGATTTTCTATTTCAGTAACCCGTGACAAAAAAATTGATGTTGCTAAAAAGCAATCTAGCCGGAATGTTTACCAATGTCATATCATTGGACCCAGAGGTTGTGGTAAAACATCTATTTGTAGGAGTTTTTTAGGAATAGCTCATAAGGTAAAACAATTTTACAGCTATTTTCACACATATATCATAATTAAAGGTTTTTTTTTCGAATTCATCGGCCGCAGATATTTATTTCATTTAAAAGCAACGTAAAATGAAATGCCTAAAAAGTAATAATCCATAACAATAAAGTAAAATTATTATATCTACAGAAAATTAAACCTCATTCAAATGAGCGAGGTGATGGCTATTCTACAGAGAACAACTGTTGTATTAACACAGTATTAGTGTATGGACAAGAGAAGTATTTAGTATTAAAGGAAATACCAATAACGCGCGTGTCGGACCCTCTGCAACCGCATGAGGTTAACTGCGATGTAGCTTGCCTCGTCTATGATGTTACTGCAAGCAGGTCGTTTGAGTTCATTGCAAGAATATATATAGTGAGTACCACAATTCTTTTATGTATGGAAATTCTATTCAATTGCATTATTAATTTATTTACCTTTTTTTCTTTTGATATTACCAAGTAATCTTTAGCGTCAGGAAATACTGAGTTGGCAGCGCACTGGCGATCAGTTTTATTGTAATGTGGTTTTAAACCTTACGCCCACCAATATAATACACATTATCGGTTGAGAAAATTGAATAGTCGCGCGGCCGCTCGTGTCGCCGCATTCTGTGAGCACTCCGACGACTCCTACGCCTCTACGACTCTACTGTGTATTATATCGGCGAATATAAAGTTAAAAGTTGTATTGTTCGCCGTTGCCATGTGTGTCTCTTACAATCTTAAAATATAAAGATAAATTATTATTTTGGTGTAGTTATTCTTTCTATTATATATTCCCTTCTGGAAATCTTAGTGTTAATTAATAGTTATAGATTATAATTAATCTATATTATTATTTTCCTTTTTAGAAATATTTTGCTGAGAGTCACATCCCTGTATTAATTGTTGGGACTAAAGGAGATGGGATGATTACTAGGCAAGAATATATTTTACAACCAGAAGTATTTTGTAGCAAGTACCAATTGCTTCCACCTCAACTATTTAATATTAAAGAGAACAAACATGACGTACTCGTCAAGCTGGCAACGATGGCTGCCTTTCCGTAAGTATAGTAATTATAGTATTAAAATAATACATAAGTACATAATTGTTTTTACATTGTTCCATTTAATGATAACTTAACACAACTTTAAAGAAATAGGCATTTATCTAAAAAATTAGATACCTATTTATTTTATATCTGCTACAAGTCTTACGACTAAATACGAAACCTTAAAATATTTTTTTCGTAAATGAACTGTTATGATTTTTCTATTAATTCGCTGTTTTAATTTTTCATACTCATTATATATGTTATAAATTTGACCTTACAAACCTTCGCATATTCAACCAATTAATATATACTTCTTTTTTATGATCCACATACTGTCCTACAAGTTGTAGGGTACAAGGGTTAATAATTTGTAATAAGTATGTATATAGTAGATGTCAAATAGATGTAGCAAACTATTTATTATTTTAAATGTAAATAAGCCATTATAGGCTGTTAATGTTACTGTTTTTATAATTCATAATATGTTGACCAGTCAATTTCAAGCTGCTTGGATTTTGTTCAGCAAACACAGGTTAGTTATTATGTGTATATTAATGACTAATGATGTTAACCAATGTTTTTGCTCGCCTTAATGATTAAGTGTTTATGTAGATATTTAAAATAATTTGATGATTTAATAATTTAAGAATATTTTTAGATAGGTTTACTTGAAACTTTTTTTGTTATTTACAGACACCTGAAACAATTTGCGAGTTTCGCTGGCGATAACTCATCCTGGTGGAAAGCTGGTATTGGTGTTGCTGCTGCAACTATCGTGGGCCTCGTTCTCATCAAGATACTTAACTTCCAGAGACAATAGAGTAGAAGAAATCTACTGCCTTTGTTGATATATTTTGGGTGCAAACACGTTACAAATTACAATAATGTAAAATAAAGTATAAGAAATTGACAAAATGATTATAATAAACCACCAAAGAAGCTCCCATATTTAAATATTTTTATTTTCAGTTGTAAATAAACGCCTTTAATTTAACCTATCTTTTATTTTGTAGTTGTTTTCGATAAAACAGAAAATTTAACGAATGGCTATATAATTCATTTCATTGTCAATAGATATTATTGCAAAAGCTATATCAGCCGATTAAATAATTTGTAACATTAAATAATCATACTTCCTACGTATGACTTTATCATAACATAACCATAAAATTACACGCGAGTAAAGTCAGTTACTAGCTATAGTAAAGCTATATGGTTGAGGCGGCGTAGAGTGGTACGTTTTAAATACTCGGGAAGCTTCACAATCGACAGCCGTCTGTTTTATTTATTATAAATTATGAATATTGTTTATTAAGTATTATATCAAATCTGGAATGTATCATGTTAGTATGTTCTGTATTTCTATATAAAAGTATAACCTTTGAATTATTGCCAAAAAATCGTACCGACTTCCTTACACTAAAAAGTACAAAATAACTTTTCAATCAATTTAACAAGATTTTAAATTATTATGAAAAGTATTATACATACTACATACAACAAGTATTATACGTACATAGTGGAATTGAAAGTAAAAAAATGTATTTTTCTTCAAATTAAAGTTTTATTGTTTCCATTTTTAATGATGTACTAAGCCTCCACATCAGAGTTAGCCCCAAATCAGTCTCAGTCTGAGAGTTAAATGGGTATTAACACAATTAAAACTTAACCGCAGCGCTTATTTTGTTCATTTTCAAAAAGTTCTTTGTAATCTTTCACATGGATAATCAAACTTGAACCAAATTTCTATGGGACCATACTGACACTACTCTTTCGAATACAAAGAATTTTCCTAATCGGTCCATAAATTCCAAAGATGTACGGTAACATTAAAAAATATGGTTGAACTGAGAACCAAGTTGGTTAAAAAATAAAACAAAGTGAAGTGGGGAATAGGTATTTATTAATCAGAAAGAATTAACTTACCTAATTCAGATAAATTACATAAACTAGGCTAAATGACTAACGTTATCTGGGTAGCGTCTCTTAATTTGAGTTGATTTAGGTTCCTAGTCTTACTAACATTTCATTAAGAGTCTTCTTATTATATAAAGAAATATGTTTATCTTAAACTATTGTGTAAAGGATATTACATTAAATTGGAAGATCACTGTGCTGGGACAATGGAGATTTTTTTTTGAAAGATCAAATAATATAATTATTATAATACTATTATATTTAATTTATAACTGAATAAAAAAAACCTATATAAAAATAGGCTTATTAATTGTAGTCACTTGTAATGTACCTATGGTTTTATATGAAAATAAAAAATAAGACTACATTTAAAGTAGACTTAATAATTTGTAATAACAAATATGTAATTAAAAATACATTATTGTACCAGCACAGTAATTTATTCAAATGTGTCGAAAATTATCTTACATCAGTCAAAAAACTTATTTTATTAATACGGCCGTTGCCTATCTCTGCCACTGAAACAAACAAAAAATTAGTTGTTTTTTGTGTATTAAAAATAAGAATGCATTCAAAGGAAAAAAATTAACCTATCTCAACTATGAAAATAGGTTTTTCTGAAAAACTTTCGTGCCATAATTTATCGCTGCTAATAATCTTTACTTAACGCGAAAGTAACTAATCTGTCCATTTGGACGTCTCTTCTTTACGCCTGAACCACTGAACCGATTTGGATGATATTTTGTACAGAGATTGTTTGAAACCCGAGAGAACACAGGGCAATTCTTAGGACGGAAATCCTATGGCAACGGGAGATATACGCGACTGAAACCACGGGGCACATCTAGTTATAAATAAACAAATGTAAAGAAAAAAGAAAAAAAAGGAGAAGGATAATATATGGGAAATTAGTTACTCTTTCACACAAAAACTACTGATCAGATTTAGATGCAATTTGGTATGCTCATAAGGATCAGGTATAGCACATAGGCTAATTCTATTATGAAGTGATAGGTTAAAACCGCGGGGTGTGTCTAGTAAATCTATAAGACGTACCCGCCATCTCCCCTCATGGCACCGCCGCTGGAGCCACGGTCGCCTCCGCCCGAGCCCCGGCGGTCGCCGCCGGAGCGGTCGGAGCCGCGATCGGGCCGGCCTCCCCAGCCAC
>LQNK01001423.1:181597-195452 GCA_001586405.1 Phoebis sennae
CCGCCGCCGCCTCCTCGTCCGCCGCGGAATCCGCCACCGCCACCTCCTTTCCCGCCACCCCATGTATTTTGCCTCTGAGCTAGTGACACTTTGATTGTTGTGCCGTTAAATTCCTTTCCATCAAACCACTGAATAGCTGAAGAAGCAGCATTGGAATCTTCATATGTTACTGTAGCTTCTCCTTTGGGTTGACCGGTGGCTTTATCTTTATACATCCATACTTTGGGCCTCTGTGTTTTTTTATCGGTCTGTGCAAAAAGATTTAAATATATATTTTTTGAAATCTAGCATAAATACATACACATTGTGTAACACGAAGTACTTCATGTTCTACATCAAATCTACTCATTTAATGTTGTATTTAATTTGACGACCCGATTGGCGCAGTGGTTCTGCAATGATCTATTGCGCCGGAGGGTGTAGGTTCGATCCCCACAAGCAGAAAATTATCATGTGATGAACATTACAATTTTCTACTGTCTGGGTGTTAATTTATCTATAGTATGTATGTATTTACAAAAAAAAGTATGTTTAAGTATGTCTATCAGTTATCTAATTTCCATAGTACAAGCTTTGCTTAGTTTGGGACTAGATGGCGTTGTGTTAAATGTCCAGGAATATTTATTTATTTATTTATTTTTAATGTAAATTAATAAAAATCATAAGTGTATAAATACCTAAACAACATTTAACCACTTTGAATTTGAGTTTGAACATTATTTTATAAATTTACCTTGATTATGCCAATAGCTCCAAAATGCTGACACAATTCCTCTTCTGTAGTGGCTGGATTCATGCCCTGAATGAAGACAGTGTCCTCTTGCGTCACCATATCACCGCCACCCCTGTCGCCGCCGTAGCCACCGCCGCCTCCTAATGTTTAATTGATGTTTAATATACACATTGAATGCAGGAGAAAAAATAATTCTAGCTTGCAATCGACCTCAAAGCAGAAGATATGATTTTTTACATTTTAATAAGATGTGAAGAAAACCTTTACAAGTATTTTTTTTTGTATTTATTCCATTTCTTATCAAATATGATATAAGGAACCTATCTTTACAAACACTTTGCTTTTATATATTACATACCAAAGATCTACATTAAATTAACCAAAAAATGCGCATTTAACACTATAGTAGAAGATTAGGGCTGCCAAAAATTTTGTATGTAGTACACCTTATTGATTTGTCGTAACCATTTTTAAAAAACTTATTTAAGTCGGTTTAAAGATCAAAATATTATTCTTCTTTAAAATAAAGAAATAACCATGGTACATATATAATGACATAAAGAAATCTGCTGCACATGGTTTGCAAAAACACCAACACCAATTACAAATGAAGATTGGCAATAGATTTTAGTATTAAAATGGTTAACACAGCGTATATTCACTGCATAATTTGTGTTCTCTTACTCAATAAAACCAATAGTTTTAAGTATTTGTACTTGATTCTTAAAGTAAATATTAAATGAAAAGATTTCACATCCTGTTTCCTAAAACTCCTATAATAGTACCCAGAGTATCCGTAATTTATAATATTGCTAAAACCAAATTTGCTAACTGGTGTTACGAGTATCTCCAAAAGTATATTAATGACAGACTTGGCTATTGATGATGTACTATTATATTCAACAGACTATATATTTGCCTGTATAAATAACACTGTGGATGTTGAAGTACTATTAATTTTAGTTGGAAACACCCCTGGCACCACATTAGGCACCATAACTCTGCTGAACACATTTCTTACTATTAAACCACATAAATGTGAAACCACACAGAATCATTTAAACTATTTGTTGTTCCTAAATCATCCCTAAATTATACAATTTTACTCAGTAAAGTTTGCAGGCACTTTTCATCTTCACCTCAAAACCGGAAGCAGGCTATGTCCAAGTATTTGAAAATTAAATGTTAGATCCCGTTTGTTGTAAATTGGTATCACATAATAATACATGAATTTTTCATATACAACCTAATACATTTGAGACCTCAAAATAATAAGTACAAAATCTATACAATTATTGTTGGCAGACAATTGACTTAGTATCTTTTAACACCATCTTAAAAACACTGGGCTTTTAACTTTTAACCTTAAATAAAACCCGAAACAGAATATTTTGCTCCAATGCAGTAAAATAACATAAAAATTAAATAAGACAAATTTGGCAGCCCTTAAAGTTTACAAATTAAAAATATAACAAAAGCACCACTCGTTAGTTACGAGGAGCTTTACCTTTATTAAAACCACCCCCCCTGCCGCCGCCACTATAACAACAAAAACACCATTTAGTTCACACTGGCAGGTTGGGGGCACATTGAATGAAGCACGTAGCACACCTAAGGTCCATTTATGACCTTATTCCAAAATGTGGGTCCTTTTCTTTACCATAATGTAAAACCTTGAAAACCTTAGAATTTTTGGTTGACAACAGCATATAATATATGTGGTAGACACATGCACACATTTATTTTACTTGAAAAAGTGTTCTTGGAAATAAAATTTCAGAAATCTTATTAAACTATGAAATGAGTCACTTCACATACAAAATCTTACAATATTATTGTTTAAAATTGATGAAACATGTTTTTATAAACTTTAAATGTTTCCTAAGAAATATATGAAATATTCATTTATTATAGGAGATATTCAATTTTAATATAATAAACAAGATAAACGAAATCAAGTAATGGGGTTAGTCAACTGTAAGATATAATATATGTAACACTTTTTCAAGATTAAATAAATCTATAAAATAAAGAAGTTGCATCTTAAAACCATCAAAAATTAGATACAATCAAAAAGTTGCATGTCTGAAGTCTATTAACTATTACAATCCTTAATTACCTTATTAAAATAATTAACTCTCCCTGCCTAAAGTGTTCATTGCAAATATATATTTTTATAACAACCATATTTATTGAATACAAATGTTGATTATTAAATGCAAAAGTCATTCATCTGAGAATAGTTGACACAATTAATTTTATACCTAAAAAACCACCACTTTACATCTATTTATAAACCACCACTAAAAAGTAAAACTGACAAAAACATGTTCCCACAGTTGAACTCATAACATTGCCTAAATTTAAATCTGCAACAACAATGCACCTAAAAATGTTTTCCAATATTATTCCTTTTTAAGTTATGCACTGACAGCCACCACAATCAATTGAACCCAATTTGAAATCCTTTTTTTATGTTACATCTTAATTTTGTACTGTAGTTAAATAATATTTTCTAAATCTCATCTTCAATAAAATTATAAAAAATAATGCTTACCCATAGCCTCCATCCCTGTTTCCCCCATC
This sequence comes from Phoebis sennae, assembly GCA_001586405.1. NCBI lineage: Eukaryota > Metazoa > Arthropoda > Insecta > Lepidoptera > Pieridae > Phoebis > Phoebis sennae. Next base: position 184,917 of record LQNK01001423.1, read on the forward strand.
TCTATTATAGCTTGGTCTATCACCACCGCCATAGCCTCCTCTATCTCCACCGCTGGAGTAACTACTTCCACGATCTCCACCTCCATAGCTGGAGCCCCCGCTTCTATCATTTCCTCCATAATTTCCACTGCCACGGTCATTGTTTCCATAGTTCCCGCCACTGCGCTCATTGCTTCCATAATTGCTACCTCCACGGTCACTCCCGCCATAATTGCTTCCACCTCGATCACTTCCACTCACGTTGTAGTTGTTACCACTTCCATTACGATCGAATCCTCCACTGCCACCATAATTTGATCCATAGTTTTGCTGTCCATAATTTTCCTGGCCGCCATAGCTTCCACTGCCACCTTTTAAAATAAAATCGAGTAATTATTTTGTATTTACCTGAGCGACCTTACATGGATATTGTATGAGCTATGTTAACATTAAATAACTACCTCCGCCAGAGCTAGGTTGATTCCATGGTTGATTGGTATTTTGCCCACCACCATAGCTACCTTGAGAATAGCTGCCGGGCTGTTGTTGTGCAGCACTGTAGTTACTATCTCCTGAACCTAGTGAAGGTGGTGGCATTGAATATTGACCACCGTATGATCCACTCCCATAATCCGAGGATGCGTATGCTAAAAGAATAATACCCACGTTTTAGCCATAATTAGGGCCGCTTATTGTGTATATTAAAGTTTGAATTAAACAATGCTACTTACGATCACCCATGATTATAATTGTTAAACACTAAATACGATGAGAAATTTAGTGATTTTTTGTATTTCTCATTCTTCAATACTAAAAAATTAAGACACACAAATACCGCCGTACGTCCAACTCGAAAAGTAGATACAATATGGAGGACGGAAACACGCATGGCGCGTCTAGTTTCTGAAGTTCTATACTCTATGGCACGTATAAGAAAATCGGAAATGCACTATGGACATGGCACATTCTGCGTAGCAAAAATATTCAAGATCTTTGCAAATTATAAACACAATGCGATCAATAATTTGGAAAAAAAGAATTTTCTAATACAATATAACAAAAAAAAATAGGTAGTCGCGTGTAATTGAAGATTTTTACCACGCGAACTATCCTTATAAGGCCCCCTCTACACATCATCAGATTCTTGATGTTGGATTGTCCGGATAAAAACTATCGTAGGTATGTCCTTTCTTAGGTTTCAAACAATATCTTTATAAAGTCTGTTGTTCAGTGATTTAGCCATGAATATGTGATATACAGAGATACACTTTCATTATAATGTCTCCTCTACACATCAAGAGATGCATCGGTCACTATCCCCAGATGTATCCGCTGATGGATTGGCACGAAGTATCCACACGGCACACATATGTCAATCCATCTGTCGCTACTATCGAAAATTTAATAATGTACATTAAGACTGTAGTCTGTAGCCGCCAGCAAATTACATAAATACTTATTACTTTTTGAGTGTATATCCCAATTGAGTAGGTACTTAAAAAGGGGGAAACGATGAAGTTGTTGGATACTAGCTACACATAAAAACAAGAAATTTAAATGTTTCCTCAGTGCTCATACTTGACATTTTTATAAAAAAGAATTATTATAGATGCAAGTGTAAAATTTTGAGACCATTGATATTTATAGTTGATTATATATCAATAGAATAGAAGCTTAAAAAATAAATAATATAAATAAATAGTAAAAATATAATATTGTATCCACGAATAAATTGGCTACTTCAATAATGCGATGCGTCTGCGTATGTGTGGTCAGTCGCGCCTTTCAGGACAGAAATCTTTTGATCTGAGCTAACAACCGGCTTGATGGCGGATCATACTTCGTCAGACGTAAAATACCTACTACGGATAGGCATATTACCCCGTCTTCACATCCGCGGATGCATCTGATGATGTGTAGAAAGACCATAATAATATGTATCTGTTCTTGGTGCAATAGGTACCACCCATCATATCCTATTAAGTATTAATATTATAAATGCCATTTCAACAGGTGTTCCGGAAAGAAAATTTAAAATCTCTGCATTCATCTGATTTAATTTGATGAAAATCCAATATTTATATGCTGGCTATTCTTCAATTCAAAGAATTTCTAATTGTATTGCATGTTGTTCTACTTTCCATGGTTTTACCTTGGGGGTTTCTCCGAAGGAATTTGGATCAATATATTGATTCTGGCAGACTTTACGTATCGCCTTTTATACTTATTAAAGAGGCAATATTTACGCCACATTATAATTAAAAAACAAAGGTTGTATGATATTTAAAAATTTAAGTAATACAAATTGGTTTATGATTTTCGTTTTTTGTTTATTAATAATACAATTTAAGCATAATACACAAATTGCGCGCTTAAACCCGCATTTCTAAAGCTTCTCTCCCTAAAAATGACTAAAGAGCACTTTGTGAAATGTAGACAGATCGGGTTCAACGGTAGAATTGCTGCTTACAAGCGCAGGTTTTGAGCTGCTCCTATAACAATTTGAGAGATATGTGGTTATTGAGATGTATCTATCTGCCAAGGAATAGAATAACTACTGTATTAAATTAAGCCTAGGGCAGAGTCGGCAATCGGCGGCGGGTTTAAAGTTGTTGCTCTTTAGCACTGCGACAAAATGCATTTTTTTTGTTGACATAATGATGGCAAAGTCATAGCAGACCAACAATCGATTGACTTCGTTCCCTTATCTTCTCACTAACATACATATTATTCAGGCTCTTTAAATACTTTGAAAATTATAAATTGCTCTTCGGACTGAAAAGGATGCTGATCCCTGGCCTAGGATAGATACGAAAAGAGACTGGAAATTATTTAAATGTGTCATTATTATCTAAATGTGAGAATGTGTTTATTATAGGCCAAAAATATAAGTTATATAAATTTTTAGAAAACTTAAAAAAGTACTTACTATTGTGGAAAGTATCATCTATAACTACATTTTTTTACTGTATCTATTTGTTAAGACTGAAGTAACATATTAACTAATGACGTATTCGAAGTTATGGTTGCTTTGATGGTGGTCTAATGACTGCCTAATAAGCTAATAAAAAGAAGTCTTTTTTTACTAGCTTGCCTTCAATGCGAAAGAATGGAACTATTAATTCGAAAATATTTATTAATTTATCAAGTTAATACTCACTTGGAAGGATTAGAAGTTGTTCTTGGCGTTACCAGGAGGCAATTCATTGGTTGACCATCTAATTGTCTATTATGATACAAATCTACTGCTCTTTGTGCATCTTCCAAACTTTTATATATGACCTCGGCGGTACCAGGCCTGACAAGGCGAGACTCCAACATACCACCTACATCATCAAACAATTCCTAAAACAATACATAATTTTTTTATCTAGTTTTAATGACCGTGACAGCAAAATATATTGATTTTAATTATCATTATTTCTTACCTTTATATCACCACCAGTAACAGTATTGCGTAAATTGCTCACAATAATTCGATATTCCAGAAGGGGCTTTTCTGTCTCCTCTTCATTTTTATCCATACGCAGAGCAGCCATCGGTCGTTTTTTGAGTATTGAAGGTGGTCTTGGTGGACTTTTTTCTCGTTCCCTTATTGCCATTCTAAAATAAAACAATGTTCATTGCTGATATTATGTACATCTTATAACCAAATCATTATATCAACATCAATCTATGTACCTTTGAGTATCACCATTGTGGGCAATAATTTTTAGTTGTAAACTAGCTTTTCTGTTTGCTAATATTGGTACGGGATCATATTCTTCACCCATAGGATCATCAATAATTTCCAGATCATTTTCTATTGTTCGCACAATTGGTTTAATAGACAATTTTCCTAGAAAACATTTAAATAAATTTTACCTATAACATAATACTGTATAGCTTATATAAAATCTTACATCTGTAAATCTCAATTACTTAGGCTAAATAATCATGTAATTTTTTTTTGCATTACAGAATCAAAACAGTTTTACCATAATTTTTGAGTCTTGATCCATTTTTTAAGTCTTTATTCATGTAATGAGAAATATAGTTACAATTATACATGTCCCTGGAGAGATGGATTGACCATCTATTTCATTAATTGACTAAATTTATCATCAATGTGTTAACATTCAAATGTAAACAAATTTTTTAAATATCTTACTTAAAGATGTTGAAGCAATTGATCTTTCTTCCAAAAACCTTTGATTATTTCTTTGTTTTCTGCCTATGCTTTTTGTTTGTAAAGGCTGATACATAACTTGTCTCGATGGGTCTGAAAATACTGTAGCAAAATTTAGTATAAAATATACACATTAAGCAGCATTTTAGACAATATTATCACCATTAATCATACGAGTAGCAGTAACCAGTTATAGAAATAAAAATTACTCTCTTTTATATTATAAAAAATTGGCATATTAAAAAATATATTCATAATTGGTAGTAGGTATATCTTGTGACAAATTAAAAACCAAATTGAATATTAATAAAACAATTAAATATCAATATAATTTGTTTTGTTTATACTCAAAATGAGATATAAAAATCTAATAATTCCTTAAAATAATAAAGTAAGAAAATTACCTCTGTCCCTTTTGATAAATGCTTTAATTGGTCTTTGATGATTTTGGATTAAATGCACTCCAGAGGGTTTGATGGAAGTCTGACACAAAAATGAAGCATTTAAAAATTAATAGTAAAAGTAAAATACTATTATTGAGTTAAAGACCACTTCTTTATATTATTCCTATTTTATACAATAAATATGATACTTTGTTAAACATCAATGGATCAATAAGGTTTCAGATAATTACCATAAACAATTTGATTGGGCTGTATTTTTAATGAAATCCAATATCCATATGGTAGATCTTTGTAAGATATTGGTCATTTAATTAAGTGTGCGAAATTTATACATATAACAAAAATAATACTTTTACCTTTTTAGCTCGGAGTTGCTGTAATTTTAATCGAGCATCTTTTTGTTTAGCAAGCTCAGCTAACTTTTCTCTGGCGTCTCTTATTTGAGTTCTCTTTTTAGAGACTATTTTGTTTCTAGCATCTATAATATCTGTATTCGGTACTCGGGGTCCTTTTGGTTTGCCGGGTTTTCTGAAATTTTTACTAGTTTAAGATTACAATTTAGCTTAACATTTTAAACATTGTAATCATTGGCATTGAAAGTATTTAAATAGTCTAAAGATGTGTAAAAAAACAAATAAATAATCAACAAATATTTAAAAATACCTATTAGGATTTCCTCGCCTCTTCTTTTGTATAATATCATCTAAGCTCATATCCACATACGATGACATTTTTATTTTATTCTATTATATGCTTTGATGCTTTCAAGTAATAAAAGATATCTGTTGTAAATAGTAAGTTTGAACAAAAATACAGTTTTATGTGAGCTATATTCGCTGATCTTCACACTACTTAATTCATAGATCCATGGACAACCGCACACATATCGCAAATTCAGTCTTGAAATATCATATACTCTTTGATATCAATGTCAAAGTGAAGATGAATTAAGAAAAGAAAGTTTCAAAAAAATTATAATCATGGATACAAGTTGTTCAATCATAATTTTAAAGTTAAATACAACATTTTTTTATCTTTAAAAAAATAATATGAATTTTCATCTTATATTGTGATCATTGTTTATAAGGATAGCTCATTCTGTCTGACCACAGGTTTGAACCATAACATATCAACAAAATGATTAAAAATGGGGTCAAAAATCGAAATTAGTTGAATTAACATTTCGTTTACATTCAATAGCAACCAATAGCAACTCCCAAGTCCCACTTCTCTGTCTTACTCAATAATCTATAATCTATGGTATATGGCTGTCATTTCATGATTACGAACGTCGACAGGCCAAGCTTTGGCATTATTTGTAAATATATTATTTGTACAGTAATCGTATGTAATGTTTAATTAAATGAATTAAAATTTTGTCTACAAACTACAATCAAATTATTATACCAAAGTTATAATGGATAATGATAGGGAAGATGGAGAAATGAGTGACGAAAATGAAATGGACGTGGATGTATTGAAAGATGAAAAAACATCTCTCGCCATCGATGGAAGTACTTTGGTAAGATATAACGTTGTTAATGCTCCGAGTTTATTTTCAAGAATTAATTTTTTAATATTTTTTAGCTATATAAAGCAGATAAAAGTGGGCCTATTGTCAAACATTTAAACAAAATAGATGCATTGAAACTTGAAGAAAGGGCAAAGCGTTTTGGATTGAATTTGAGTGGTAATAGAATTGTTACCCAGAAACAGATTGATGAGCTATATGCTAATACAGGTATTGAAGGAAATGAGAGACATTTTCGGCTGGATGCATTACACTTGACAGGTATTGATGGCTTAACAACGAAAGACGTGTTTGAATATCTGGAAGATTATAAACCAGTTTCTTTAGAATGGGTTGATAAAACATCATGTAAGTTTAATTTTATTAATATTATTATAAGTTCTTTCCATGTTGTACTATCTTTCATTATCTGTCTATCTTGTTTGGTGAAAGATCAACATGTATTTTTGATTTGACAAATTATCAATACAACAGTTTCAGTCATGGGCCATTGAAGCTATCCATGTATCTTTATTTTGTTGTATTAAAAATACACATCTTCATAATTATAGTATACATTTAGTCATTAAAACTCATAATTTCATTGATTTTGGTGATTTCAAGCTTTTAGATATAATTTAGGAAATTCTTATAAAAGTTATAGATTTTCTAATTTATCCATAGGTAACATTGTGTGTCAAGATCATATTGCAGCTGCACTAGCGTTACTGGTCCATTCCCGGGAAATAAGTGATGAAGACATGATAAAAATGTTATCTGAGAGGTCATCATATCATTGGAGGGAAGGAATGCCACATCCTAAAAAAGATGTAATATTAATGAGATTTGCCACAAATGGTGATAAAAAAGTAGGAAAAAAATTCCATGAATCAAAAAGTTCTGTAACAAATGAAAAAAATCCTTGGGGAGATCTTTGTAAATCTTGGGGTGTTTATGACCATCAGGAAGTATTTCAACGTAAATTACCTGATTTTGATGGTGATAATGATTATGAGGGTGATGAAATTCAACCTAGGAAATTTATTAAACCTAGAAATAAGAACCTGGCAATGCGTCTAGGAAAAAGAAGCCACAAGGTCCAATATTCAGAAGAGTCCAGTGATTCAGATTCAGAATGGAACAAAAAATCTAAAGTTCCTAGAATGAGAATGAGAGCTGATGATGAAGAATCCAAAATAAAAAGATGTACTACCGAAACCAATAGTCTAAGTGAAACAGAGGAGTATGCTCCACTATCAATTGAAGTCATAAATTCTAAAAGTACATCAATGCCCCGTCAATCTACAACATCAAAATTAATATCAGAGAAATTCAAGAAACATGAAAATGTACAATACAGTAAAAATATACAATCTCGCCTTGGCATCAAAGTTGTGCCCCACGAAGACAACTCATTCAGTGACAGCAGTTCCGATGAGTCAGATTATAATACAATGAGTAGAGTACAAAGAGTCAATACCCGGACAACTAAACCCTCTAATGTCTGGTCAAGACTGGAGACAGTACCCGGACTTTCAAGTGATAAAACAGATTTACGACAAATTTTAAAGACAAGGAAGCACAAAAATACTGACGATTTAAGAGAAAGACTTGGTAAATCCAAATCAAATTTACGAATTGAAATAGACAATAATTATGCAAAATAATGAATATATGTGTTATAAATGACATTTTGTTTTATTTATAGATTATTGTAATAAATTGTATTCATTTCAGTTCATTTTATAAAAATGCTTTCTGTCTTTAATGCAGTAGTGATTTGTGAGATTGTGTATATGCAGCTAGTTCTTATGCTTTCTTATATTTATTTCTAAAAAAAATGTGGCTCATCAATTTTTATAGTCATTTATTTAACTGGTAGAAGTAGTTTATAACCAATATATTATTATTTTCAGGTAATATCACTTTTCATTTAAAACTGTAGCTGTAGGTATTAAAAAATCTGCATATTTGTTATAATTAAGCTTCCTTTTCCTATTTGCGTATTATTAAAATAAAACACTAAAACTCAGGAAGTTTGCAAGAATGTTGTTGTACCTATTTAGTTTCACTTTAAACATACTTATAAAACTTCATCAAATTTCTAAACAACAAAACTTTAGCTGGCCTCAAAGCTTGATTTTGTCATGATTGCCCATTTTCCTTTTTCAACGCATCTCATTTGGGCATAATCTGGTTATTTGCTATCGCAGATATTCGCATACACAAATTTGCATTCGTAACATCAGGATTTAGTTCCTTAATTATAGTATACTTATAATAGATCCATAGATCACGAATTTAACTCGAGCGAAATCGCGGACAGAAGCCTGATATGAATGATAATATGATAAATTATAGCGATTACGCTTTTAAATAATATGTTGTTTGTTGATGGGTGAAGTGGTTAAATCCTAGGGAAATTAAGAAATAAACAAAAAAATATAAGGAAATAATGATACTCTTTATTTATAAATATCGTTTTGTGCTATGTTTATAATATTATCTTATGTGCGCCTATGTTAAGATGTTAGTTATTTTATAATAAAATGCAAAAATCCGTTATCCAGTCATTTCAAAATTAAAGAATAATAATGAGTATTTATTTCTTTTTTACCGACTTTTGGATAAATAACATTTTAAAGCATCTAAAATATCTTTTAAAATAAACATTTTTTTCTTACACATACTTAAATGAACTAATAGTGTAGGTATTGTGTGATTTGATGTTAATACTTGTTATTTGTTAGTTAGATTAAAAAAGTAAATATAAACCTTGTGATATAAATTTGTTTAGTTCTTTATTTTTTATTCGTTTTAAAAATTTTATGGTTAGTAGAGACAAACAATAAAAACTAAGAAAAAAATAACCAAAAATAATATTATTAAACTTTGAATATAAGGATATATAATCTTAGTAGGATTAAGGTCATAGCTCATTATCAACTTTGCACCCAATCAGCACCAATCATCTAATGCGGTTTTTATTCTTCATATGATCTTCTGTGGACATAATATGTTCATTTCCTCAATTACGTAATTTCAATGGATAGCCTTGCTCGCAAAATGATTTTAAAACAATCATCAAGTAGATATAGGTACTCATAGATTCCCAACCTTCGCGGAGAATACGTTTTAAAGACAAAATAGACATTTAAGACATTTTCCATTATTTTTAATTATTCCAATTTTATGTGTTTTTTTTATGAAATAATTTTTTCTAATACATATAATAAAGAGGAATTTGATTTTTTTGTGTTTGGATTGAGTAGGCTCCGAAAATACTGGACCGATTAGAATGAAATTCTGTGCAGACATTCTTTGAAACCCGATGTAGGACATAGGATAGTCTTTATCCCGGAAATTCTTTGGGAACGAAAGATATACGCGGAGCTCTGCTAGTATTAAAATAAACATTTTAGATTGACGACTAGTTTTTTTCATGAAAATGTGCTAATAATGTTTATTATTGATGAGTATGGTGCACCGTCGTTGGGAGGCTATGACCTAACGGACTCCTAGATAAGAAAGGCCCAGGCCTACATCGTCTTTTGTATTTATATATTTATTTAGAACTGATTAAATAAGCAACAACTTTTATTTCTTTTTATATCTTGGAGATTCTGGTATTTATCATAAACTACCTTAATATATTATGGTATGTATATGGTTAACTAATACATAAATGTAAACATAAAAAGAACCACAGATTAAGAGTAATAGAGTTCATATTAAACTGTTTATGGCTACCCCATAGCTGTAAATTTCTAGGATATGTCTTAAGGCCTCATAATAAGGAATTTTTACATATAAAAAGTTTGAAACATCTAATTATTTTATGCAAACATGGAATGTAAAAGCCTTCAGTCTATGCTATTAAGTACGGTTGGGACGTCAGTAAATACACAGAATTATTTCAAATTCACATGCTTACATAAGAATTTAAAATAATATCGTGTTTAAAATGGTCTCAAGTCGTTTTGTCTTTCTTCTCTTCATCCTTTTTCTTAGCGATAAGGGTATGTTTGGCTTTTTTGAGTTGCTTTTTTACTTTATCTTTTACTTTGTTTTTCTTCACCGGTGTTATGACTTCTGCCGATTTGATAGACGAGCTGTTGGAATCGCTATTTCTTTGGGCTGTAACAAAATTTGTTATATTAGTTGTTGACAACAGCGACTTGCAAATTTATTTTTTTTATAGGTTGTTCTATACAAGTACTTTTAAAACCGTTATTTTTCAACATTCAAGAAACGAACAATATTTAATGTGACCTAGTGAGTAATGATGTACACATTAAAAACCAAAGGAAAAAAAATGTTATAGAAAACTTTTATTTCAACCATCTTTATCGTTGGCAGCATATCCATTTGGTAAAGATAATAAAATTGAATGTCCTCTACAGGTGCTATATTATCCACTCTTTACACCACACACTGTATAAATAAATATTCACCTCTTTTACTAGCAATAGAGG
>LQNK01001423.1:203810-219846 GCA_001586405.1 Phoebis sennae
TCAAAATGGGAAATTATTATTACTTTTAGATAGAACGTAGGCAGATCTACGATATATTTTTTATTTCGTCAAAATCGGTTTACCGAAAGCGAAGATATGCGACGATATACATAAAAGTCAAAAGCAATGACTGAAAATAAATTGTACAGGCAAGGTCTTTGGGCCCACAAACTTGAAATTTCGCACACATGTTCCTTTTATGAGTACACGTCCACTAAAGAAAGTTTCTTTTTTTAAATCAATCCCGAAGGGGATGAAATATTTTTATGAAAAATAATTTCTTGGGAAACCTTTAATCACTGAATGGATTAATATAAAACTTGACACAATTGCCGCTTATTTTATTATGGGTTAACTTTATTCCTATGATTTATTCCGAAACATGAAGTGGTTCCTGTAGGATTTTCAACTTTTTATACTGTTTTTGATTTTACTTTTGAATAGGTTATTAAAAATAAGAAATCAATGATCAAATTTTAATTAGATGACAGATAGGTAGATCTATAATTTAGTTTTTATTTCATCAAAATCGGTTCAGTAAAAGTGAAGATATGCGACAAAAACGATTGCTTAAAAATTGTTTACGGTGATAACATAAACAATTGAAGAATTCTTTCATCGCATATTCATGTGTGTTTTTGTACAGTGTAGAATCCATGAATAAGAATAGTTTTTCGTGGAATAAATTTAAATATTGTAAGCAATTGTAAGTAAAATTATTGTAAGTATTTGTTTTTTAAAAATTACATATAATTATATTGTTTCCTTAAAAACAAACAAAAGATAACGTTTATTAGGTTTCAAATTATTTATACTAAAATATTTAAACTGAGTAAAAAATATTGTCAAGTTTCAGATTGTTTAAAAATAAAAAGTATTTAACTTGATTTTATATGAAGTGGGGTAGTAAGATGATGAATCAAAATGCGGATTCCTTATAAAAGACGAGTCGGTAGTTCAGAATGGCAAATCGTCACAAGTCGTCATCGGAGCAAGATGCTATTCGATAAAGACAGTGGAAGTAAAGTTATAATATATTGTTGGCGAATTTCTACTGGAGCTGGGCGATGAGGCAATAACAAGTGGAATTTAATATACGAGTATATTGCTATATTATATCCAATCACTACAGTTTAAAGGAGATATGGTACGTAAACGTGTATATTTTCTTCCTTTTTTTATTTTATTTTACTTTTCTAAATATATTATCAACATTACTCCTTTCCTTGATGTACCAACATTTAACGACGAGATTAACGACGAATATTTAACGATTGAGGATAAAAATATATTTATGCTGTTAGCATAAAAAAATTGTCAATTTAGTAAATCTGGCTAAATTAAATTTTGTATAAAACTGTTTTATTTTTGCACATGGAAAAAAATATTTAAATTTCAAATAATACTGGTATTTTTTTTTTAGTAAACTACCCGCTTTTATTTGACACATTAACATTCGACGTCAGTAAATATAAAAAAGGTAATTTAAATTTGTCAACGTCCATTTTATGCACGAATTTTATATTGTTTGTTTCCAGGTCTAAGCATAATACCTCATCATATAGCCAAACGCGCTTCAGCTACGATAGCTGTAGCTATAGTAGGCATAAAAAAACAATTGTGTGTGATTACTGGCGTGATCGATATTTCATCCGGGAACAGGCATTTTGGACAATCTTGGGAAGTCGGCTAAACAGGCAGAAGAGGTTTCTTTCAGAGAAACAAACCACGTATAAAATTACACAGTACGTTTTCAGAGTTGATCATGGTAGCGACTTGATTCGATAATTTCATTGGTTATTTTTATTTGTCACAAATATAGGTTTTTTTTTAAGTTCTTTTTGTATATTGTTTAAATTAAGTGTCATTTTTGGTTATATTTTTGGCAATAGTTATTTTCTTTCCTTCATTCTTTTGAATTTAAATGTACTAGTATGTTTAGTGGTGTATTTTTAAATGTACAAAGATATTACGGTGGCTAGATTCTGTTCGATTACTGTATTAGTGTTAATTGTAATTAAGACGATAAAAAGTTAAATATATGTATTAATATCGTACATCCGCAGTTTTCTTTAACACGTCCCATAATTATTTATATAAAGTAAAGATAATTGATGCATTTTTCTTAACACCAACCACTTTCTAACCACTGAATTTGTTTAAATGAAAGTACAGATATATTTTTTTGTTAATGAAAGTAACGCTATGGGATAATGCTTAAAAATATATATTTTTATAATATTTGGGAATAAGGTTTCTATTTCGTTTTTTCTAAGCTGTTGTTGTTTAGCATATAAACAAATGGAAAATTAATTGGAACATTGTAGCTTCTTGGTTGTATGGTGCAAGCCGATTTTGATATGAAGTCTCATCAAAATCAGTTCAGTAGTTGTGGCTTGATGATACATAGACATCCAAACATCTAAACAATCATCTTTAATATTTATGATATTAGTTAGAAGGGTAGAATTAATATCAAGTTAAAGTGACTGTAGTCCACTTGGTTATGAAGGGTTAAAGAAGCTCCAATGTAAAAATACGTGGGCGAAGCCGCGGGTTACAGCTAGTGTTATACAACATGTAACAGAATGAAATGTACACCACAGACACTACTGATGGAAAATCCCTTTTAAATCATAATTAAGATATTGAATAATTTTTCTGCTTATTGTAAATATTTATTTTAAAAAAAATAGTTATACAAATAATAACCAGAACTTGTCGTCACCTACGCACGCACACTAGTACAAATCTCTGCAATTCATTTAAGCATGTGTTCGAGTGACGTAAAGCGGCAAACGATATCAAAGAAACTTCAAAGTGATCGCCCAGTGGCGGCATCGACACAGACGAAATTTTACTTTTCCAAAAAAAATTATGTCAAATGTTTTAAAGAAACTGAAAATAAATGTTTGAATAGTGAATACTTTAAAATGAAATTATTACTTTTAACCTTGTCAACTTTGAATGTATTTTTTCCTTTTAAATATTGATAATTAGATGAGAATTCCAACCAGTCGATTAGAATTAATAAACGTACCTAAGAAGTTATCACAATAGTAGGTATTCAAATCAGCGTGTTAATATGAGGTTCATTATCTTTGCAGTAGATAGTATTATATTATCTGTGGCAGTAGTTAGGAAATGAAATTACTTATATGACGACTGATTAAAGACATCGCGCGCGAATTTTTTTTTTAGTTGTGACAAACACTCACGGAAAAGGCTAGCCGCTAACTAAGTGTATAAGCGCGCAGGCGCCGCCACCCTTAGCACCCCGAACTATGAACTGTGGGAGTCATGCACTTATTACGTCTCACTCTTTCTTAGTATTTTAAATAGGTATGCGAGAGACGGCCGATCAAAATATTTTGTATGTGAGAATTAGGCTCGTGCGTAGTATTTTTTTTGTGTTAGTGTGTATTTGTGTAGCACGTTGTGGAACAATTTTAGGCTTTGTTGCTTTGATATAAGGTTTAATTTTGTTTATCGCCGCTGTTTTTAAATAGGAGTGTCTGTAATTTACTTCATTTTATAAATATTGGGACAATAAAAAACTTTTTTTAAAAATGCACGAAATGGATTCAGCTATCAATTTTGATGCAAACCATTTCGCGATGCTACTATCTTTATGTTACACGTTGTATGGGTCGTTTTCAAATTTGGGGCCAAAAAAGTAAGAATTTCAGGTTTTTAAACTTTCTCAAAATTTACCTTTTTTTCGTATTCAGTTAAATTTAGAATAACAAAAACTTCAACAAAATCAAGACAACCACTCATTTACTCCAGTAATTCACGGAAAAGTCGAAAATTTAGTGACACGAATGAGGCACATAATGTGTCTAATGAAATTTTTGATTTACTGTTGAGATACTTGGTTACACTAATGATAATATTATTTGGTAAACATTTATAACAATTATTAAAACAAAATTTAGTGGAAACATTTATAAAAATCAAAAATGTTTTTACAAAGGTATCGATCAATATTATTTTTAGCTGACTTTCAAAAAAAAAGGAAGAGGTTCTCAATTTTACCGTTTTTTTATAGTTTTATGTACTTCACCGCATGTCGCCGTCATTTCTGGACTGATTTAGAAAGTTCACTTTGCATTCGAAAGAGTAGAGTGTCTTTGTGGTTCCATAGAAATTCGGTTAAAGTCCGATCATCCATGTGGAAGATATTCCAGGCAAATCCTCGAAAATCAGCAGGATAATGTTTGGCGGTTAAGTTTTAATGATGTATATACCTATTGAAATCTAATATCGAAAATGATCTATATATAACTCTGATGTGAAAGCTTAGTAGGTCACTAAAGATAGAAAAATAATAACTTTTTGCAAAAAAATAGCCGATTTCCTCACACTAAGAAATAGAAAATGACTTTTATTTTATTTTTGAACTATATTCAAAGTCGATGCAAAATCTTGTAAAGTTGAAAATAGTTAAAGGCACTTTGAATATATTTCAAAAATAAAATAAAAGTAATTTTCTCTTTTGGACAAAAATAAAGCGATAAAATAAAATTTAAAAACATGCTTACTTAACAGAGAGAATATTTCTAAACATTCTCTCTGTTAAATAAATAAGACATGAATATGCTTACTCAAAGCTTAAAATAATCAAAGCTGACCTCCCACAAGGAAGCGTCCTTGGTCCAACGTTGTACTTATTGCACACTGGTGATATACCAGAACTAGATAATAAAACAATTGCCATCTTTGCTTAGCCGTATCGGCTATCATGGCCACAGGATTTACACACGAAGAAGCACCGAAAAAAAACATAAACTGCCGTTGACACGATCTTTTACTGTACAAGAAAGTGGCGTGTGAGAAACGCGTGGAATTAGGGTTTCACTTAGAAAATATGTATTGGCTCTTTGGAAAATACTCATCGATGTCAGTACAAAACAAACTTCTTTTATATTAGCAAGTATTAATGAAAACTTGGACCTATGGTATTCAGTTAAGGGGCTGTACCAAACAAAGTAACATAGTCATAATTGACTATGTTAGTTTGTATTAACGACGCTTCCAAAATAAAGTGCTGAGGGTAATGTAAATGCACCCTAGTCTATTAAAAACGACAACTTCAATAGGGACCTCAAGATGGATCCAGATGTTGTTATTGTACAAAAATATACCAAAGCTCAAGAAAACAGACTTCGTTAACATGTGAATATCGAAGCAGTTAAGCTCCGTGATAACACGGACACAGTGAGAAGACTAGAAAGAACTAAATCTTTTGAGTTAGTGTAGTTTAAAGATAACAATAAGTGCAGTGAAGTGCAGTGTAAAGAACACAATATGACATTGTCTTTCATTTCAAATAGACAATGAGAAAAATGTGACTTGACATTTTCTTAAAAACTATTATTAGAAATTTAAGTTAGAACTTGATTGCTTATTAGCCAACACGGCTAGTTTGCAATAAAAATGGGGGATCAATTCAAGACGATTTCTCATAAGAAGATAAAAAATTAATAGAGATAATAAGAAATGTGTTCTTAATGACATATGGCTTTTTAATTCTATATACTGTAGTTAATTTTGGTTAAATTAAAATACTATTATATTGTTATATGATACGAATATAATTCGTCAAAGAGGTAAATGGTTTTTTCCTTTTCTTTAGTCTCACAGTTTTGATGACTTTTTTGTCTTCATTTCTTCTTAAATAATATTGAATACTTTTTCCTTGAATGTTTTTAATTTTATTTATTTTTTTTCTTTTCAAATAGTTTCGTCCCTGTTTTTCTTTTCTACGGTTTATAGCTTAGGATTACTCCTAATATTAATATGTGTTTCTTCTAGCTACACTTCAGCGTACTAAACACGTAATAAATTCCCTAAAAAACATAGTTCCATAATTTTATCATTTGTACATAGTTTTATATCATTCGCGTTACTTATGAGACGCCACAAATGAGTGGGAAACAAATGAGAATTTTGTAAGATTTTTCAATCTACCGGCCGTACAGTAAGTTTTTAGAATATTTACGATATATTAATCGAGATAACCACTTAACATTTAGATAATTTAACCGATATTAGAACCATAAAATTAATAATTGAATACAATAAGTGGACAAACACTAATGAGGCAATTTTTGTTCAAGTTTCATAATCTTACCTGAAAATGGATTTCTTTTTTTAAATAACGATGTACACAACTGCACACCTAGCTATTTGGAAGCCAAACAAGTGCACGGAGATCGCGCGGGGTAAAGGGCAGAGTATAAGGACTTCCCGATTTATTTATTGCATATTTGATAACGCCAAAACGGATGAATATTCAAAAAAGGAACTTTTTTAAAAAGCTCAGAAATTGTGTTTCTTTTATTTAGAAAAATGTTATCATACCCGGTTAGTTTTCATATGTTAGTGAATTACACGGTTCTCAAATAAAAAATCCGAATTGCATTAGTTTTTTTAAAAAATAAGGAAAACAGGTAAAATTTGAATGGTGGACCAGTCACACGAATGAGATTTGGGCTAGGTTTTACAGCATTACTCCGAATTTTACAGTATTCAGGAATAAATAGTTATTGGACCACGTGCCTATCATCAAGACAAGTCATTTAATGTACTTATAATTACAGTAACGTTAAGATTATTTGAATTAAATCAAAAAACATGCTTTTGGCCCCAAATTTGAAAACGACCCGTATAATGCTGTAAAATACAGTATCGTAATTTTTTCTATTTAATACATAAGTGTGATCAAGTGGATACTTTGTTTTAAAAAAGAATAGCGTAGGTACTAGGTATTTAGTACTACTAGTACCCTACTAGAGTCCGATAACAATATGTACAATATTATGAGATTTTATCGAAGCAATTAAAACAAATGTTGAGATAGGCGATATTAATTACTCTGATAAAGATAGTAAATGATAGGGGCATGAAATACCTGTGTATAATTTAAACTTCAACGAAGTCAATATTCATATCTAAGACCTTTGTTTTGTTGTTTAAAATTTCCTAATATTTACTCTACAACGAAAAGAAAAAAAAAACACTAATGACAAGAAAATCTACTTGATATAGTCATAAGGTAGCTATTACTATTTGTTTCCATTCTACATTTTTTTAACTAGGGGACGTCTGGACGTCTTGATAACGATAATAAGTATTGTATTATATATTCTTTGTCCCGACGAATATGGCGAGGATAGAAAGAGGTTATGTGATATTCTGGATACTTTCCTATAGGTAAAGATTCTGAACAGAAACTTTGAATATGTAATTTTGTAAACATATAGTATGTATACAAAATTTTAACACAATCGACTCATTGTTTTTATTGTGAAAGAGTAACATATAAATATACATTAAGTTTTTAGTTTTTCGCATTTTATGGTATTAAATAGGTTGTTTTTTTTGTGTTTCTTCGTCTTTCGTGTAAGGCCGTCTTGATTGTAACAATAGATATAAGTATTATATCTGTCATCAGCCTACATCAAGTACATATACGATAAGGTGATTATATTTTAACATCAATATACTTATTATAATATTACCCATACTAATTTTAAAACGCTATGACTTTAATGTTACACCATAATATATATCTATTAAGCCTTGAACACCAATCACTTGAAGTAACCCTATGGACAATTATAATAATAGCCTAGCGTAAATACGTAGTTTCCTTGATGTCACCTAACCTGTCCAATTTATATTAAACAGTGAGAGATAACATGTGTTAAGAGGCAACGAAAATAATAATTTATAAAAATTCTTCTTTTTCGGTGCAACGATATACATAATATAATATATGAGTAAAATATATACTTACTACGGATGGGTATATTAACCCTGTCTTCACATCTGCAGATGACGTGCGCGTATGCATCTGCCGATGTGTAGAGGGGACCTTCGAGAACGAGAAAGGACTGATGGATTGACAGACGTGTGGACATTTCGTTACAATTCGTCAGTAGATGTGTTTCGCGACGTCGTAGGAGACATAGGACGTTAAAGGCCCCTTCTTCACATCATCATCAAGTCATCCGCGGATGTGAAGACGGGGTAATCTACCTATCCGTAGTAGGTATTTTACATCTGCCGATGCATCCGCCAGCAATCCGGTTGATGTCGGTTTTTTAGCACAGATCAAAGGATTTCATTGCCATGAAAGGTGCGACTTTCGCTACGCAGATGCATCAGTGTTATTAAAATAGCCAATTTTACATTTTAACTATCGTTTTTATTGTTTAAGCCATTGATCAACATTTTAAATTTGCATCTATAATAATTCTGCTTGATAAAAATGGCAAATTTATAGAGAAAAATAGTGTTTCACGGAATGTTCTATACCCTTTTATAGAACTTGTTTTTGCTCCTTGAGAATAATCATAAATTTTCGTTTTCATATTATGGGAAAACTAAAGGTATACGCATAAAATTAAAGCCATGATGGTCGTCAAAATAATATTTAATATTGAATCATTGGAAAGACTTATTTTCCATAAGTACATGTCCTATAATGTTGCGACTTATCCTAAAATTTCTCGACAAATTCCATTAGCGTCAGGTTTGTATCCAGCAGGACATTGTGAAGGGACGCTGATGATATTTTTCCCGTTTATTTCAGAAGCTAATTCTGGAAGACTATTCACTTCTACCTGGACTCGTCCAAGCGATCTATGAATATCACAATTTTAACATGTTAAATATATTAAGCCTTTAAAATATAATAAATACTTATAATTATCAAACGATCAAAGAACTTCTTCATATCCCTCTATCAGCATCCTCATGCGCTTTCTAAAGTTGGTGGTCTTTGGCTAAGCGCATCCATTGTAGGCAAAGTTTACTTCTTCAAGTCATCAATATAGTATTGGTGTTAATATCTTATAATATCAGGATTACAATTTATTACACTAGATTTGGATATAAAAATTACTTACTGCGGATACAGTAGCCTCCAAATGTCACGGCATACTCCATTTACAAGGACTTGTCCGGAAGGGCAATTGTTTGGTACTTGTATAACGTTCTTTGGGTATTTTTTTGACCTGGGAATTAGTTAAATAAACTTTACAGTTTCCGTTATTGAACGGAAGAGAGAGACGGAGACTCTGTTTATGTAAATTTAACAAAAACTGAGTGGGGTTCAAGTTTTTAAGTGCAATTTTTTTTTTAATTATTATTTTTCTTGGTTTTTTTAACAAACTACATTTAATATAAATTGACAAATACACCCTGTTCAATCCGTTTACCAAGGTTAGTCCAAATATTTATTCTTTGTTTACTTAATATTACAAAATAGCATTAAAATAGTCATAAGATTAACGTCTTGAGAGACAATTTTTCTTTAAGCTGTAAGTTTGCTTTAAATAATATATATAAACGAGGGTTGTTCTGGAAGTGTTGTAAATCTAATGCATACGATAATTAACAGAATGTTGCTGAATGAATTGTTTAAATTTGCAGTAAGTTGTTGCTTAAAGACGAGCTTACACTTCCAACAACCGTCTCCAGATGTCGCGACAGACTCCATTGATGAGCTCTTGTCCTTGTGGGCAGTTATCTGGCACAACGATAACATTCGGGGGATTCATTTCGAATCTAAAAAAATAATATATTTTATTAAATTATTATATTGGTAAAATTAATAAATACAATAAAGTCAGTAAATGAATATGTAGGAACTAGGAACTTATTAAAAAATAACTTTCGATGTGATTAAACCCATAATGTGTAGACAAAAATGTGATAAAAATACGATTCATCAATACTTTATGGAATCACTTACGATTGTGGCATCCGTCTCCAGATATCACGACAGACTCCATTCACTAGTTCTTGTCCTGTAGGGCAGTTATCGGGGACAGTGATAACATTCTGCGGTATACTCACAAATCTTAAAAAAAATAGTTTTAATTACGTAAACATAAGCAATTGTTTTGCAGGGATATAGAAAGTTCATGAATGTATAAAGTTAACTAATACAAGGAAATAGGAAATCAATTAAGGCTTTATAACTTTGGTTCTTTAAAAGTGAATGAAATATTTAAAAATCTGACGGTTCTGTTTTTACGTACGTATTTAAAATTGAATTTTTGATTTTTTCTTTAAGAAATGATGATTTTATAGTTTTGGCAAGCAGAGAGTATCATGTAAACACAGTTTTTCGGGAACACAATACGCGAAATTGCAACACTAACGGTCATATCTTTTAATTACTTTGACCTAGAAGCACTAGCTGGTATTGAATAGATAAAACTTACACATGAATGAATGAAACATTTCATGTCATTATTAGATGCAAAAAATGTGTTTCATGAATGGTTAGACAAAAATATGTTTAGATAAAACAATCTCCTAAAATTAAATTTAATACATAATAGATAAAAGGTTTAATTGCAAAGTGTTTACAAAAATCTTCGTTGATAGACAAGCTTGATTATTATTGAACTTGAGATGCGAAGTGTATATAAAAAACCAAACGATGTTATACTTCATCATCCTTTCATTTAGATACTTATAATTCACTGAATTTTATTACATAAATCTATAAACTAATATAAGGACAAAGGAAACCGATAACAATGCAACATAAACGGTAATTTCTTTCGTTTGCATTTGTTTTTCTCAGTTTGATTTCTTTAATGGCTAACCATTGCTGAGAAATTTTTTTGATGGACAGACGGACAACGAAGCTGAACCCTTAAAAAAATATAAGTAATAAATTTAATATGTGTAACCGGTAGGGCCAGTCGGTGTATTAAAATAGCACTTTTTTAAATTTATATTGTAGGTGAATTTCATGTGAGCAAATTTTTATATAATTGGGATTTAGGACATAATATGTAGGCATTTATTATTAATTTTTAATGAAGACACTTACGATTCTAGGAATGTTCTCCAGATGTCGCGACAGACTCCATTCACTAGTTCTTGTCCTGTAGGGCAGTTATCGGGGACAGTGATAACATTCTGCGGTATACTTTCAAATCTAAAAAAAATAGTTTTAATTACGTAAACATAAACAATTTTGCAGGGATATAGAAAGTTCGCGAATGTATAAAGATAATAATTAATAAATTATCCGGTTCATTGATAACGTTTAAGGGCTTTTAAGTTTTTATAAAAATCTTTGTTGATAGACATTGTTGATTAATGAGATACCATTTATTGGGTAGGCCTTTGAGGCAAGTTGAAACCTTGTCTGATGTCTCACCTATTATACTCTACACACTAACTGATGTGACACTAGACACTAGATTATCTATAAATTAAATAAGGAAATAGAAAACTAATAAACTGAAAATTTCTTCAATTTCTACGATTAAAAATATTTAATCAACTTGTAGATAACACGCCATAATAAAGACATTGTCATCTGCATATAAAAAAAGGGAACTCAATATTATTATTGATTATATTTATAGAATTATTAAGAAACTGTTTTCAAATACTTACGGTGTCAGTATTTGTAGACATTCTCCATTAATCTGACCGGGACCACAGTTAGGTCGCGCATTGACTAATGTGAAAAAACAGAGAAATAATGCTGCAATTTTCAGCATGATAAACGTGCAAATTCTTATACAACAATATAGGTTTATGCAAAAATACTGAGACTAGACGTAGATTTAAAGCAACTTATCACCGTTCAATGTACAAGTTACAAAATGCCGTGCAATGAGAATTTGCAACTAAAAAAATAATTGGCTTCCAGGTAGATTTATAATAACTTATCTATAATTTACCGTATAACCTAAGATAATGGCAGATATCTTATCTTAAAGTTTACTGATTTCTCATAAGTCATATGTAGTATATGTATATACAATCAATTAAAAAAAATAACCGTAATTATTGGTTTTCAAATAAAAAAAATGAATAATAAATTACTAAATTTATTATTTAATTAAATTAAAATAATAAATAATTAATTAATCATCCACCCATTAATCGTAATAAGAAAGAAAATATAGGTACTACCTTTAATAATTGCCTGTATGCAATGAGTTCTTACATACATATCATGAAATTGTAAAGGGCTTTTTATTTGTTTATTCATTCAGGCTCGGCGGCAAAAAATATAAATTAATTCCATACAGTTTCTTTTTTATAAATTTATCAAAATAACAAACACTTTTATGAATGCACCAGATAAACTATTTAAATACTTGTAGAATTGCATACATTCTTTTTATGACATATAATATGAACTACCAACGATAAAATAATTTATTGCTATTTGGACAAACACCCAATTATTATTATTTTTAAGTGATTGATTGAAATATCTTTTGTGAGTTTCACCACTAACTTGAAAAATATATAACTTATACAAGTCAGGAGAGGTTTGATTATTTTTAATGGCAATTTATATTTAATTAATGGTTATTTAATGGCAATGTTGTTGTTGCACAATTCTGCCAGTGTCCCATTGGAAAGAGGATACAGGTTCACATAGTGAGGAGTCCCTAACCCTTACCTTCGCCAAATGAACAGGGGTGCATGAGTGCCCAAGAAAAGGCATGTTCTCGCCTCAACCAAAATTTCACCCTGTCGGGTGGTATGACATATTTACGATATTAGTAGCGTATATCTCGTAAAATATGGTCAAAGACGAAAGGTCATGGACCGCGGTACTCTCCTTCTGCTAGGACGTAATGTCGCCGGGCTTTAGTCGGTGCAAGTACGACATAAACCGGAAAATTAGCTGGGTATGCGAAGTAGGATTGCCAGATCCAGGCTGATAATTCTCGGGATTTTTCTGGGGCTGCGAACCTAATCAAAATTTTGGTCTTCGGTCCAAGTTTAGTGCTTAATTTCTTACAGTTAAAAAAATAGAATTTAACTTTTCTATGTAGCTTTTTAAAATATGTATTTAACATTTAACATTGATATCACAAATTGGTAAAAACAAAAAGATAACTCAAAACTGAAACTAAGATACTCTTTCAGACTCATTAGTAACATAATAAAAATTTTTGCCAAAAAATAGAACCGACTTCCTCGCTCTAAAAAGTAGAAAATAACTTTTTCATTTTTGTTGAAATCTATACAAAGTCGGTGCAAAATCTTGTTAAATTGAAAATAGATAAGGCACCGACTTTGTATAGATTTCAGCAAAAATGAAATAAAAGTTATTTTCTACTTTTTAGAGCGAGGAAGTCGGTTCTATTTTTTGGCAAAAATTTTTATTTTATCCTTTTTAGTGTCCTGTGAAGGGTAATCACATCATCTAGTCACAATTCAGTTGATATATACATCATTAAACCTTAACCGCAGAGCTTATTCCGTTGATTTTCGAGGAGTTCCTTCCCAAGGAGCAAAATTGTCCTATAACTTAATCTTATATCTTTAAAAAGACATATAAACCTTCTATTAAGGTGAAGACTGTTACACCCGGTCCTATAATTAGTGTACAAGAACACTCTTTGGCACTATAGGTTATAGAGCAATAATGCCCTATAAACAGTAGACGTAAACGTTTACTACACCATTTTACATCACCATTATAGACAGGTGCTATAGAAAGTTCTATTAAAACTACTACATATAAGTTTTGTACTTTAACCACGTTGACATGAGCCCTTATACATCTGATTTACATTATAATAGTTCTAGAACGAACTACTTTAGTTCCATCGTTTTAAAAGGGATGAAAACACGTCTATAGAGTTACATAGTGTTATAATGGATACTAATTTGACTGTTATAGTATTAGTATGTGGTAGTAACAAAAACTCTGTAATAGGTCGATTTTGTGATATAACATACTTACAGAGTACACTTATATATGGTGTATATGGTGTAACATAATAGTACTATAACGGTTTTTATTGTCTACTAGAATTTGAACTATAATCATTTCACGCAGAACCTTTTAAATAGCAGAGTTGTTTTATAATGATTTTTTGGGTCTCCTATATAGAGCTAGGATACATCAGTACTGTGACAGGATATTTTATCTCTATAATAGTACTGAAACAGCCTAAAGCGTAGATAGATTTCACTGTATAATGGCAATTTTGTCCTAAAAAAGAAATAGTTTTCTCGTTTATACAACAGCATTCCGGCATTTTGCTTTTCACAAAACATAATTAAGGAAAACGGTTCCGTACAAAATATGATTTGCAATGACAAGCTCGATGTTAGTAACTTATCAGTTATTTCAAAAATAGATATTTATGCAACATTAACGAAATACCAAAACTAAGTCCCTTTGTAATTGGAACTAGTAACATGTATAGAAATAGTAGATTATTACCATAAAACAACAACTTATTTTGTACCTTTATTATATACTGTATAAAGTCTAAATATTTATAAACACTTGGACCAACGGTACACCCATCGATCATAGTATATAAATAAAAGGATTTATGCGTTCAATAACTGTTTTTATTTCAACAATAACAAAATGAGAACACTTTCATAAAAAAAATTGACTTTTTCCAAAAATGTAATTTTGGTAGATACTTGTAAATTGTACTTATATTAAAAATCTATTTTTTGTTAGTGATATTCGTTTAGCAAGCTCCATTAGAATTTTTTCTTGAGTATTTTCAATTTTGTCTAAGCGCTTCAGGATAGTATCTTGTATCTTCTCTGGTGGACCTTGAATTAAATATACTGTTTTCATGTGCGCACAAACATACAGACAGACAAAAAATCTAACCATATTTTGGGTTCTATATTGATGTAGTAAGTAGTAACACACCCCGCTAATTATTTTTTAAATATCTTCAATGAACAGAATTTTCGTTTCTAAAGTTTAATAAAATGTAAATAATGCAATCGTAATTACTTTGTATTAAGTTTATAAAAATAAAAGTATATTTACTCTATTCCAATGTATTTAAGATTTTTATTATAATTTCCATAAAGTTAATAATTATACTTATTCATACTGTACCCCAATTTGGTTCGGACTCTAATGACAGTAAACGCAATATTTCAAGATGGTACTATAATAGCTCTTAAAAAGTTGAAGCAAAATAATTTTAAATATATTTTATTAAAAAATCCAATAATTCGACGGCGCGCTTAAAATTTATGATAAACCTTACAATACTATATCAGTAAAATTGCTGTCCCACATCATTTCCACCGTATTTGAGATATACAACAATACAAAATCTTACTCACCTCAGATAATTCCTATAAGACATTTTAATTTATATTTTTTTCACACAGTCACGTATCGACAAAAAAAAAGAATATTGGTGATGATTATGTGATGTAAAAAATTCTAGTATAGTGCAGAATAGTACTATAAAAGGCCCAAAAGCGCCACTATATCATTATTTTAGAGATGTATATGAGTGTTATGTCATCTGTATAGGACTAGTTTATGACTTAAAACGCTGCTATAGATTAATTTTAGAACTGATTAGCAATATAAATGCGCCACAACAATGGGAATAATGCATTCTTAGAGGCTTTATAGAGAAAAATAGTGTTTCACGGAATGTTCTATGTTCTTTTATATAACTACTTTTTGCTCCTTGGGTTGGAATATCTTCCACATGGATGATCTGACTTGAACCAAATTTATATGGGACCACACATGAACTTTACTCTTTCGAATGCAAAATTTTCCAAATCGGTCCATAAACGCCGGAGATAGGCGGTAACATACATAAAAAAAAAAAAAAAAAATACGGTCGAATTGATAACCTCCTCCTTTTTTTGTAAGTCGGTTAAAAAATAGAACAAATATCGAGCACTTTAATAATTAATAGAACTTTAGTAGATAAATAACGTCATGTACCTATATCTAATATAAAAAAGTAAAGAAACGAAAAGTGAGCATAAATTTTAAGGCCTATATTTTAAACTTTGATAAAAAAACAACACCTTATCATGAACTTAAACAATTTTGAAAATAGATTTATTCGTGTGGCGACGGATTAGAAATTTAGAATACATGTGTCGCCACCCCATTTCTATCCGTGGGTGAGAGGCGACAGAGGGTAAATATGCTGTATAGCATCTACAGCGTTAAAAGAGTGGAAACCGAACATTGCACGATTGGGCCAAGCTCACACCGGTGTAATTA
>LQNK01001423.1:219871-234697 GCA_001586405.1 Phoebis sennae
AAGACCGACGTGATGCTTCACAAATACTGCACGGAGGCCTGTATTCCCATCCCATTCCTCTCTCATCTTATTCTAACTCCCCTCCCAACTTCCTATCATTATTTCTCTCCTTATTTCTTTCCTCCCTTTAAGCCGAGGGCATCTGCGAAACTTCGTCGTAGATGTCATGGGTTGCGGTCAGTCACTTAACATCAGGTGAACCGCATGCTCCGCATGCCTGCTATAGCATAAAAAAACAACAGACAGAGCTTTATTTAGCATCACAATATTTAAGTACATAAAAAAAAGGAATCAAACATATTTAAGTTAGTGATGCTAAAAAGGTCATCACATCAGTATTATGTTGCAGAAACTTATTAACTTTTTTTATAAATTTAACAACTTTCTTTCATGTTCAAATCGAATATTTAAATAGCTATAACATAATTCTTTTAAAATATAAATTTAAGAGATGATTAAATAATTATATAAGTCAATCGTTACTCAAGACAGCTATTCACCACATTTACGTGATCGACGATTAAAAAATAAAACTATTCAGTGACAGATCTCTACACAGATGACGTTTTGGAATAAAGCAGGGGGTAAGCAGATTTGGTGATCTTTGATCACACAAAATTCCGGGAGAATCCCGGAAATCCCGGCCATCTGGCAACATGCAAAAAAATTGTATATCATATATAACAACATAATAACATTGTAATTTTCTACTGTCTGGGTGTTCATTTATCTATAGTATGTATGTATTTACAAAAAAATGTATGTTTAAATATGTCTATTAGTTATCTAATTTCCATAGTACAAGCTGAATATTATTATTATTAAAGTATATAGAAAGAAGAAAGAAAGAAAGAAAGAAAATAAGTTTAATCACAAACACATCAGAGAGAGAAAACAACAAAAAAATCACTTAAAACTAGTACATTTTCATACACAATATTTGAAAGATAATAAAATAACATATTTGGTAGGTGTTTGTGATTAGGAGAACCACTCAGTATTTGCCTATCCGCATTTACGGAGAAGCGCCGGTTTTCAGTGGTTCCCTGGGTTTGTAGTATATAGCACGTCATTATTATCTGCAACACTTTGGTGTTGTAGATTTTCATGGGCTGCGGCCAGACACTTACCATCGTGTTACCGCATGCTCCGCTTGCCAGCTTTAACATACTTGAAAAAGATAAAAAAAAACGTAACGAGCAAATAAAATAATAATCTGTTAATACAATATATTATTTTTCTAACTTTAACTAATGTTATCAATCATCAAGTAAGTTACAGTCCTATTTAATCCGCACCCCAATTTTCCTTCAATAGATTATCAATTCTCAGAATAAGCAGTTATTTATATAGATACATCTTTACAGTTCTCAATACTCATATTAAGTCGCTAACGAGCATAAGTGACACATCCGTTTCTAAATAATGGACGAACATAACTACGATTTCTCGCTTTATAGGTGCATAATCAAAATGTCTTGTAATGTTTCACGAATGAACTTCTTTTATTTTGGTATAATGGGACTAAGTCTTAAAAATTATTTTAATAATAATTATATTAACAATGTGTTATATGTCAAAAATAATAAGTAGTATATATTAATA
This sequence comes from Phoebis sennae, assembly GCA_001586405.1. Taxonomy (NCBI): domain Eukaryota; kingdom Metazoa; phylum Arthropoda; class Insecta; order Lepidoptera; family Pieridae; genus Phoebis; species Phoebis sennae. The sequence continues at coordinate 221,477 of LQNK01001423.1, forward strand.
AATGTAAACTTCGACGGAGACACAATAAGGGAAGTACGTTAGTAATATTTATTCTAGACGAGAATAAATCGTCCCTGGTTTATATATATGTACTTTAAAAAGTCTACCAGTGTGCTACGTGACCTAGGTGTACTTTAAAATACATATATCGTAGAACACTATCGATTTCCCGAAGTCGTTTGCCTGCGCGTGTCGTTCAAGTTTCACCTCGACGGTGGGCAAAGGTAAAACTCATACTATAACAACATCGCAGTTATAGGGTGGCTGACCAATCTAATTCCAGAAGCGTATTATGCGGCCAGTGTTTGTTTCGTGCCAGTATTTATCGAATCGTCACTATTGTTACACAGTTAGTGTTCTTCGTACGAAATTTCCAGATTAAATATTCAGTGTTAGTGTTTGTTCAACCTCTATAAAAATGGGTACATCGTTTTATAAAATATCATTATTGTTTTTGGTTATGATTTTACTCATTACTGAGGGAAAGAAAATTTCAAGAGGCCGAAGTTCTAGTCGAAGTTCCAGTAGTAGTAGTGGCAGAAGAACAAGCAATCATCCGGCACCGACGTCATCCAGTAACTCACAAGCATCAGCACCGAAGCCAACTTTATTTGGTTGGCAAGAAAAAACTGCTCAGAAAACACAAATATCTCAGTCGCGTCAATCTAAACCAAGTAATCAAGGTCATTCTTATCCCTCGAGTAATACTGGCCTGTCTGGGAGTGGACCACCAAAGCAAACACAGATACAATCTGAAAATATCCAGCGTAGTAACATTCCGAGTCAACAATCAGCACGTCAACCTGTGTCTCCAAGTAATGCTAATAGTCATTCATATCCAGCGTCTAACGGACTTTCAGGGAATTCTGGAACAGGCGGGAGTTATCCTCAGGGTTCGGGGCTTTCTGGGTCAAATGCGGCTCCTCCGTCTTATCAAGCATCCAATACATATAAAGCTCAAAATCCAACTAATAATATGGGAAATAATTACCCAACCCACAATACTGGAAATACCTACAATCATCCTCAGGGCCCACCACCACCTTATACTGGGGTAGGAAATAACTTTAATCAACATGTACCACCTCCATCTTACACTGGCGTGGGACATAACTACAATCAACCACCTCCATATGCAAGCTATGGTCACAATTTCGGTGGATACGGAGGACACGGAGGATACAACCCTCAGACGCCAGGTTATTTTGGCGGTTATTCAAATAATAATAAAGGATTTGGAGGTCTGAGCCGTCCAGGAAGCGCGTTAGCTGGAGTAGGAATAGCTGGAGCTGGAATTGGTACTATACTTACTGGACTTGCTTTATGGAATTTAGCTAGATCTACAGGGCGTCATCATCATACTGTCATATATGATAATAGAGGGCAGCCCGTTGCCGTAGCACCGGAAAATGGGACAGATACTTCTGCTTCTGATTCTTTGTTAGCCGACTTAGTAAATTGCACTCTAACTATTAGTACTGATAATGCGACAGAAGTTCTAGCAATTCCTTGTTCAATTGCAACTTCGTTTACTCCAGAAACAGATAACAAGGATGAAAAAATTGACAATCCAACTGATAATACAAAATGCACTATAACTGTTGTTACCAAGTCAGCAAAAGAGTTTATGACTACAATACCTTGCTCAGTGCTTCTTAATACAGCAGCCCAAAATAATGTAACGGAACCACCCCCCGCGCCAGTAAATGTTACAGAATCTACTAGTGGCATTACAACTTCTAGCATTGATATTGATCCAAACTCACCATCGGCTTTAAAGCTGTCCAGCTCAAATGAAAATAAAGATCCTAATGCTGTTATGGGATACAACTGCACACTCGAACCAGGGGAAATTCGGGATCCCATTAACCCATGTTTTAGTGTAAATCATGATCTAACTGTTGTTCCACTTACATCTTCTGGTGTTTAATTTACTACTTTGATGCTTTCATACATAAATAATTAATCGTATTCAAAATATTATATTACTATTAAGTATGTTTAAAATAAAATTTACCATTACATTTGAAATCAATAAATATTTCGAACAACAACAAGTATACTTAATACTTTGTATTGTACAAAATTTTATAATACTTCAATTTTAAATTGAGGAAGACAGCCTAAATATTGCAAGAATTTTCCATTTCACATTAAAATTCATATCATTTATTATCGCCTCAGATTATTTCATTTATTGTTTTGTTTTTCACTACGCTTGGGTTAGGCCAAACTAAATAATAATTGGTATCTATATATAAACAACAATGAATTACTGTCGATCTTAACAACCAAGAATATAATATTTTTATGTGTATTGATTAGTATTAACAATTACCACGGACTAAATAATACATACAGTCGTAGCACGAAAGCCTCACATAGACGGGCGTCCAAAAACTGAATTAGACAGCGGGAGGCTCAAAAAAACAGATTTAGTTAAACATTCATACAGTACATATATTTATTTCATAAAGTATATTTATTTATTTGTTTATTTAAAATCATTACCTAGTTTGGAGTCTATTGTAAGGTGTGTATTATATAAAGCTAAGCTAAGGATAAATAAAATCATTACATACGTTATCCTTAGCCTAGCTTTATATAATACTCACATTACATTAATAGACTCCAAACTAGGTAAATACCGTGTTATGGACGCCTTCAGTAATGTCATATAAGATTTACAGAGGACAGAAGAACAAATTTGCACAAAAACAAAAATTATAGCAAGGCAAAAACAGAAAAGACAGTTAGTTGACCATGGTATTTACACCATTACTTTATTTATTTTAAATGTAGTAGGTATAGCCCGATTAATACAATATTAGAACTAAAATGTCGCTTGTGTAGCATGCATTCTGTTCTCGTAGGAAGGGCAGCGTGAACTTTTATGTACGTGGACGTTGCTCTAACACCTCCCCCCGAAGTGAAGCTACCATTTTTAGATCTCATGGAAAAAAATTGCTGGAAGTTGGGGATCGTCTGAGTCTTTATCCGTTTTGCGGTTTTGCTCTGAATTGCTACTTCGGAGACGAATCGTGTACAGGATTACCAAAATTACAGCTGCACCAAATTAAATCGTATTTAAAGGACATTGGTATTACAATGACATAAAGTTAAATCCTTTTAATCGTGGCTTGCAATATTATATGATACTGAATTTTATGTAAATCCTTCAAATTAAGCGATTTAAGCATCGTTGTTATGGTTTCCCGGGCTTTCATTGAAATTGATGTTACTTATTTCCAGTGGCTGCTTGTATATATTGAAGTTTTCGGAGTCGAAGTTGCTGCCAGTAGTGATAGTTATTCTACGGTTATTAATTATTATTTTGTTAATATCCCTGATGTTAGTTTTATTTCTGGTTGAACAAATTGATAAAGTGTTTTCAATTGTATATAAATTCAAGGTCCCGTATATTCAGCTATAGATCTGTGGTGTGCAGAATAGATTATTGGTGAAATTAGTCTGGAAAGAAAATATGTCATAACTAGTTACGTGCTTAAGTCGCATGGATCGCATATAAAGCGCTACGCTACACTGCGTAGCATGGATATAAACGGTCGCGTCGTAGACTTCCACTTCACTGACCGCTCTGTCTTTGTCGACCGACCTTCTTCACAAATTTCTGGAGAAACGCCACGCAATTATGTTTTGTCATATTTATTTACTCTTTTACTATTAGTATTTAACAACTTAAATGACTTCTAATAAACGTTGTAGAATTTATATTGGTTTTTTATCCATAATATTATGAAGTGGATGATCAAATTGATATAAATTTCTCACTTTTCTATCTATCAATCTAAATTTATCACTTTTCTTAATATTTTAGTTTGAAGTAATAACTAATTACTAACAAAACAAAAAAGGATGGTGAATTTATAAATATATGTTGGCGTGTTATGCCACCAGATTCAATATCTGGTAGCATAACACGCCAACAAATCTCCCTATTTTTCTGATAATGTATAATGAACAATTTTAATGCTATATCCATAACTTATTTTTGTTATGTACCCAATAATGGATAATAATTACAAATTAAGTAAAAAAATAATAATAAGTTTTCACAAAATATATATTTTTAAATTTGGATACTAATTGTGTATTCATATACCTAAGACTGTCTATTGCGCCAAAGGCAAGGATTCGATGTGAAGAAAATCTAGATTCCATACAACAAACTTCTTCTTCGTTTTACTAATGGCTTCCCATCAAAGATGGATTGTACCATGTCAAGTTCCCGCAGGAATATCCAAATGCTGGGGTTAATCGAGACTTATTACCACGCTCATTACTGAGGAAAAATCACGCTTGAGAAAATTCGCTTAAGTTGAAACTAAATGGCGTTAGGTTAAATGTCTAAGAATATTAATTTGTTATTCCTATCTTCACATTCACGCGTGGAATTGCACTATTAGTCATGTAAAAGTGAATAACGAATAATTTAAAATCTTTATTACAATAATGTGTAATTTAAAATCTTTATAAAACCTTTATTATGTTTAAAAACCTTTATTTTGCAATAACTTTTTATAAAATTCAACTTCTGTTACATCACTATTCGCTAGGTGCAAAGTAGGTGGTGGGAGAACCCGAATCGGCCGCAGCGCTCACCGTGGCTAAAAAAGCATTTTCTCCAGACGATTTGTTACTTTTTACCTTTATTACTGATACGCGCGTGCTTTTAAAAGTATATAAACATGCTTATAAAATCATAAAAACATGCTTATAAAAGCATGTTTATTTATATTTAAAGTTCGCGTTTATAATAATATAAACTAGCTTTCCGCCTGCGGCTTAGGCCGCGTGGGGGAAAGCACATAGACATACAAGTAAATTCTGTACTTGGTGGTATGACAATTTATACGATTTAGAAACATTTGTCTGTAAATATATCTAGTCAAAACTTAATTTTTGAAAAAAAACTCATTAATAAATTTTTATTTTAAAAGAACTATCCAATAATTCCGATTTAATAACTTTTGCATGTTGGTTAGTCTTTATTGTGATTGGCCACCACGACGGTAATCTACTCTGGACATTAAGAGAAGGCAAAATTATTAATAAGAAAGTATTGTGCAAACAATATTTAAAAAGGTTCAACTTAATCTACCTACGCGCATTGATATTTTTTGATGGATCGCTTTGGACCCTTATAATATATTTTTTGTTTGTTAACCGATTTGAATAAAAGAAACACTAAAACGTCTGCGGGGCGTGCCGTAATATATTATTGAAAACCGCATTTAAATCGGTTAAAGTTTTATTTACTTACTTTCTGTGAATTCCGCCATGAAAAGCGCATCTATACTAATTAATTTTATTGATTGTGGCATGTATTTATGTATAAAAAAGATAAATATCAATAATGATAGTATAGATTTAGGTAGATAACTTATAAATTACGTTGTACCATTGGAAATTATTGTTTGATTATTGTTTTTCTTAATCACAGTAAGCTATTTGACATTTCTAAGTCCGCTGTAATTGCAACCGCTAGTTGGCGTTGTCATCGCGCACCTTGCCAATACGCCTACACTTAAGGCTCTACATTACACATCAGAGATCACTATTGGCAAGGTGCGCGATGATAACGCCAACTAGCGGTTGCAATATCAGCGGACCGTCATTACGAAAAATAATAAACAAACAATTATTTCTAATGGTACATCGTACTTTATTAGTTCTCTACCTATATCTATACCATCAGTAGTAATATTTATCTTTTTTTACATACATACATGCCACAATTAATAAAGTTTAATAGTATAGATGGGCTTTTTCATGGCGGACTTCACAGAAAGTAAGTAAATAAAACTTTAACCGATTTAAATGCGGTTTTCGATAATAAATTACTACACGCCCCGCAGACGTTCTAGTGTTTATTTCATTCAAATCGGTTTACAAACAAAAAAGATATGAGGGTTCAAAGCGATCCATCAAAAAATATCAATGCGCGTAGGTAAATTAAGTTGAATCTTTTTAAATATTGTTTGCATAATGCTTTCTAATAAAAAATTTGCCTTCTCTTGATTTCCAGAGTAGATACTAAGACTAACCAACATGCAGAAGTTATTATTTGCGTTTATAAGCAAATACGCGTTAAATGAGTGAAAAAATACAAGTCTCTTTCATTCTGAGAGTATATGAATATTTAAAATAGAATTATTGGAATTATATAAACATGAACAGTGACACTTTTGATATATTTCATTAAGGATATAATTTGGACTTAAAAAAACAGTTATTAAATCGCAATCATTGGATAGTTCTTTTAAAATAAAAGTAGAAGTTTATTAATGGGTTTTTTTTCAAAAATTAAGTGTTGACAAGATATATTTACAGAAAAACGTTTCTAAATCATATAAATTGTCATACCACCAAGTACAGAACTTTGTATTCCACGCGGCCTAAGCCTCAGGCGGCAAGCTAGTTTATATTATTATAAACGCGAACTTTTAAATATAAATAAACATGCTTTTATAAGCATGTTTTTATGATTTTATAACCATGTTTTTATGATTTTATAAACATATTTATTTATTTTTAAAAGCAGGCGCGTATCGGTAATAAAGGTAAAAAGTGACAAATCGTCCGGGGTAAGTTGCTTTTTTAGCCACGGTGAGCGCTGCGTTCGATTCGGGTTCTCCCACCACCTACTTTGCACCTAGCGAATATAGATTACACATCGACGGCATATACAAGGACGTCATCTGTTGATGGATGGCGAATGCATCGGCAGATGTGAATAGACGTATATTACCCCGTCTTTGCGACGCGTATCCGTCTGCTGGTGTGTAGAGGAAGCTTTAGTAAACGAAGCCTATTTTGTAGAAAATCGTAGTCATGTGTGACGTAGCGGCGAATTCAAAATTATCAAATGTCAAAGTGGGCATACCGGTACCTACCCGACTTACTATAATTAAATTAAAAAAATATTGAATACATTCCTCATGTCAATTGTCAATTGTTATAATGTCATTTGTCATTTTAAATTTTATTTGACAAAAAATATGTTTTTGTTGATACTTGATACTTAATAATATTATGTACATTCCATATCGGTTATCGTTTTCTAGTTTCTTTCATTTATTTACTAAGCACGTCTAATATTCTTAAGATAACATTTACATGTTTCTCCAAATTCCACAGATAGGTACAGGTACGGTTTCTGAAAGTAATGTTAATGCATTACACTTAAATCTTGAGATAGGATCGGCATTGATACATGTGCATCGAAGTCTTAATATGGATTGTGTATAAACTTGTTTCATTTCCCTTTATATTTTGGCAAGAACTGGTTTTAGTGCATTCGATTCGTGATCTCGAGTTTTTAAGTGTTATAAAATGTCTGACCCGACTATTCAAACATTTTGCTGCCATCACAATGACAATAAAACAGGGGTTGCAATTAAAATTATGAACGAATTTAATACCGAATCGTATAATACAGTCTGTTTGGTTTCATCTACGATTGGAATACTGGGAGCCTTGTATCAGGTATGTATCTGACAGTAACTAAAAACAATATACTACTTAGTTCAAGAATGATAAGCAAAGGAAGAATATTAATTTGCATTTTGTAATAAAAATATATATTTAAATATATAAATATATTTAGTAATGATAATGAAGTTAATTGGGGGTAAATAATGTATGTTCATTATGTTGTCTTCATTGTTTTCATTTTTTAAACAAGCAGGAGAAAACAGTGACAGAAATAATTTGCTTCATGTTTCCACCATGATGACAATAAACACAGAAGGTTGTCATAATAATAAAATAAATGTGAACTTAATCAACAAAAGTACAACATTTTAATACAAGGAATATTATTATTATAACTAGTGTATGTAGCCTGTTTTATCAGTAGATATTGTGTATAAAATGAGTTATTACTTGAATGATAAAGTATTTTACAATTTATAGATTTTCCAAAATGGAGCACAGAGATTGCATAGTCCAAGCAGGGGTCGAAGTATTATAATGTGGTTAGCTGTTGCAGATCTACTAGCATCATTAGGTATAATAATTTAAATTGCTTATTATTTTATTTTTTACACCTCTATTCTAAACAAATAGACTGCAACACTATATAGCACACACTCTATGTATATCTTAAGTTTTTTCGGTATGAACATGAGCAACACTTGTGTTCACATGAGACATAGGGTATAAATTAATGGCCTTTTTCAATAATGTATCAAAGATTATGGATAGATTGTCATGTCAAATTATATGACATAAGATTGACAAAATTAATAGCAAAAGCTTTCCATTGATAGGATATTGAAATCAAGGTAAGTGCAAATAGAAAGATTTGTCTGACATTAGTAAGCAAATCTAGGGATAGATATAATATTGAAAACGGCCGTAAGTGTATGGTGCATAGCATCATTATATTTATAGCATTAGCATTATTATCAACAGATAATAAATAGACAATTGCATTTAATGTCTATCTTATATTTGTCATTAATTAAAATATGTATATTGATGGTAAAAAAACTGCCAAAGTGAAGTCCCACTTCCACTATTGTGGCCTGGAGCGATGTTAATCTGTTTCACTGATGAATTTTTATTTAGAGGCAAGTAGATGATCAGCTCTCTATGCTCTGCCAGACAGACACACCGCTTATTTCATATTTACACCAGGGGTCGAACCCAGGATCTTTTGGTTGAAATGCCTTATGCGCCAACCACTTAACTAGGACGAGAGGGTCAAAATGTACATTAAAAAATGTGCAAAGTGCACATGTACCTTGCTACATGTGCATATCTTAATTTTGGTTAACATAAGTGAATTTAATTTGCGCTTTCTTGCAGGTGTGCTGGTTCGATCATCATTTTGGCTGAGATATAAAAACATAATGCCCCTGCCGGATGATGAATTCAGTGTTTTATTTTGTAGCATTTCTTCAGTAAGTTAGCAAATTATTATTGATTCTGGTGTTGATCTTATATTTAAATATTTTGCTTTATTTTTGACAATGTTGTTTCGTACAACAGTTCCCTTTCGTGTTAGAGTTGTACCAAGAGAACACATGAGATTTGTCCCCTATTAACTTATAAAAAGAGTTTTTTTTGTTACCTATATCAATGTACTATCAAAACATATATTGCATTATTTTAGTGTTCAGAAAGAAATCATCCCTAGTATATATGCCTACAAATATTTAACAATATGATATAAACAATACTGTTCCTGGGGTTGTTTATCCCATATTGATAAAGTTTTGTTTTAAATAGCACGCACTACTTCTTTATTCGGTATAGGCTGATAGTTTCGGACCGTTTCGGAGGTCCTTCGTGGGTGGGACGTTTACGCGGTCACGTTCCGTCTTGCATTAAATTTTTGTTTCATTTTCTTTTGTCTAAACTATTTGCCTGCGAATCTTTATCACAATTAGATAAACGATACTCCAGTTATCGTCGGTCAATTTTTTTCATACCTACATAAAAAATACAAATATACACTCGCCGGGTCACATACAGACCGAGACCTCGCTTTTTTCAAAATAGACCCACTTTATAGACAAATATTAAACTTAAGAAAAATTGAATATACATCTTAAGAATTGTTTCAGCATTTTGAAATTACCTGAATTTTTTATACTTTAAATTCTACATGTAGTTAAGATAACATTATATGTAACTGGATATCATTTGTGGCTTAACAACCGACATACACAAGATTTCAACATTGTACGAATTTTGTGTCATGTTGTGGTTTGCACATATTATATATTTGTAAGCAAAAAACTAAGATTTCACCAACAAGAATTTATAATTAATGTTAATACTTTAAAAACTCCAAATTAATTGATTGCACATTATTGATTTTTAGTAACTATGATAAAGGATGCTTTGATTTATGCATGTATCGTATACCTGAAATAAACGTATATACTCGGGCCTTTCCCGTAAGGAAAGTGGGTAAGAAGGTTTACGCGGATACATAGATCTAACACGCAGAGAACCTTTGGAGACTTCAAATGTGTTATGGGACACCAGGCGCAAACTGCCCATGCAGACAAAGATAAACAGTGGGGAGTCGGAGCGGGTTTCCCCGTTATTACGCCATTAGACGCTTTCACCCCCTTAGAATATACTCCACTCCTCTCCGACCGGCCGATTAAGGCAAGTCAGAAGTGGGGGACCAATTCCTCGTCAGTGTTCACTCCGACAAGCCTATAAAGGCGAATCGGAGGTGAGTAACGGCATTTTCTTCTGAATGGTTCAGAATTGCGGGAACTCTATGCCCATTACTCTCGCCACAAGGTGGGCTTATTATTATTATATTTATGGGTGCAATTTAAATCATTTCTAATATTTTCTAATTTTTTCAATGAAAAGGGCGTAGCGTAAATAATATTCTCGGGCGGCGGATGGTCTTGTTCCTTTATTGTTCTCCACTCCCTTGTTGAGGGAGTGAAAATTCAATATCTCTGTTTTTTAATTTAGGGCTACACACATTGTGCTGCGCCTGACTCTCCCCATGCTGATCTATCTCCACACACAATATGCTTATTGATCATGCTATTGGCGTCGTACTAATTTCACTACAGGTTTGAATTATACATTTCAGGCATGGACACAATATTTCTACACTGCTACTTGGTTTTGGACACTTTTTTACGCGATAGACACATGGCACTCGATAAAGGGCCATGACACGCGTCCAGTGCTCTACCACTCTCTAGCTTGGGGCATACCCGCAGCGACAACGAGTATTGGGCTCTCAATTCTATACATTCCAAATGCTACGTGAGTTTTAGATCAAAATATTAGATATTTAATATTTTCTCCAAAATCTAGGGGTTTTCAAGGTTTTTCAAACTGCGGTGAACTTACCAGTTTATCAAAATACCTCGGTGCCCTTGCCAATCTTAAGTGTGTAATGTTTTGAACAAGAGACCACGCCACTCTTTCCTTTCTGTGGCTCACAGTTTGGATCCTAATGTTGTCTTTTGTTACTTGGAAAAAATTAAGCTTAAATAAATAATTTCTTAACATTAACAACAGAATTAACTGTAACAGTTAATTCTTCATTATGAGAATTGACTAGCACAGCAGAGATGTTACAGAGATTGTGTTTGTAATATCAAACAAAATGGAATGCCTTTTTCACGGACAAAGGATTATCATTGTAAATAATTTTATTCTTTTCTATATTACAGGTGTCATAATTTAACATCCCTTTCGAGTGTTCTACTGAGGATTCTACCCAATTATTGTGCAACATATCTACCAATTGCTTTAGTGATGATTTTAAACCCAATTATATACATAATGGCTGGAAAAAATATTGAAATGGCTATTGCTTTGCCAATGGCACAGGTATGAATCTTTTATTTAACTATCCAGTGCCGGTTTCCTACGGATTTAAATAAATTTACAGTAAATTTACGTACATACAAATTGGTAATGAACTATTTATATGTTTTTTCAAAACAAATGGTCAGATTTCATTGTAGGTATGTGTATATTAATGTAAAAAGCTGTAAAGATATAATAAATAATTATTTCATTCTAGTTCACAAGCAAAGAAAGAAGAGTCGTTGATGCTTTGCGGCTTAAATTTTTCTTAATAAACGTCGTATTTTATGTATGTTGGTTGCCTAATCTTATAAACGGAATTCTTATTTGGACCATGTGGTTTAATATGCCTGTTAAGGTTATAATTACAATTTGGTATATTATGGTAAGTTATTCAAATTCATAATGTTGTAGTAATTCTGCTTATAATAAAAATATGGATGTCTGTCACTTAATGTTATAAAATTTGGCTATTATCATTATAAAGTTATCAAATTTCATCGAAATTCCTCTAAATAATAACTGTAATAAAATGCCAGGAGTGAATAATTATAGATTATATTATGGAGGAAGTATTGATTAAAGGGATTAATGTCCATTTACCTTAAATAATATGTAGATGTTCGTAATATAAGCGAAATCGTGTTATCAAGATATGAGAAGTAAGTCCATAAGTCAATTATAACTATTATTGCTTTATATTTACAGGCCTTAATGAATCCCATGCAAGCATTATTAAATGCTTTGGTTTACCGTAAGTGGAATTTGACCGACAGAAGGTTTCAACCGATATATCGTTATCAACACAAGAAGCTGGAGTTTGATGACGAACAATCGCCGTTACTAGGGTCGGAGCCACCTCGCCTACTGTTAGCCCCTATTCCCTCTACTATAAATAATTACGCAACATTATAACTAACTAGCTAAGCTCCGCGGTTTCGTCTGCGTATATCTCCCGTTCCCGTAGGATTTACGGGATAAAAACTATCCTATGACCTTCCTCGGGTTTCCAACAATCTCTGCATAAAATTTCATCCAAATCGGTCCAATAGTCTCGCAGCCTATTCGATTCAAACAAACAATCAAACAAAAATAACATTTTATTATTGCCATGTTACGTTGTGCGTGTGTGTGTCCTGTGATATTTTTTTTATATTTTTAATTTTAAGTTTTTTAAGAGGCCAGTGATAAAATTTAGTAGTGCATTTAATATTCTAATGTTACATGGTGACAGGTCTGATGCATTTTTTTCCGGTGGGTATTTTTAAAAATGTCATTAAAGGCTCCGATAGTGAATGCTAAATGGCGCAATATTCCCATTGATGTTGGCTTTATTAATTAATTGTATACCTTATCATTTTACAACGCGGATATTGCCACCAGCCGCTTTAAAGGGGCTTTAAAGGAAAAGGGGAAAAGGTGAATTTTCTTCAGCCAGATGTAAAACATAACCTGTAACCATGGCTTTCCCATCTTAAAAGGAACAAATCTATAGTATACAAGTTTCTATTAAATAAAGTCTTGGCCTCGGGTGTATGAGCAATATTAAAGATAAGAGTGTTATGGAATATTGTACATATTTATTTCCTCATTTAAGTTTATTCAACTTAACTGAAATAATTTTTTATGAAACGTTTTTTTACATTGTTTTACATTTTTCAAGGTCAAGTTTAAACATTATGATTCGATTTGTGCACGTAGTTATTACGGGTGTTGTACCAGTGTGATCATTGTAACCCTATGTATAAGATTGAATGTGATGATATTTTTGCAATGTTGTGCACGCACATATTTTTTACTTTTTAATGTTGAAGACCTATGTCAAAGCTAAATATTAAGTCTGTGTTATGGTGTTTTTATACTATGTGTACAAATGTTATGTACAAAATATTG
>LQNK01001423.1:236083-251209 GCA_001586405.1 Phoebis sennae
AGCGACTGTGGAAGAATGTTCTGAGTAGTGTGATTTGTTTGCTGTGGAGGTTTGTGATATCAATAAGACCTCTGCCACCTTCACTTTTAGGTAAGGTCAGCCTTTGGATGCATGCTCTAGTGTGGGGTGGTGTTTTCTGTGCCTAGTCATCGTAGTGTTAATTATTCTTTGTAATGTTGTCAGATCTGATTGGGTCCATCGTATGATTCCAAAAGAATAAGTCAATATGGGTATAGCAAAGGTATTTATAGCTTTTATGGTATTCCTAGCGTTAAGATGAGTGTGCAATACTTTATGTAGTCTATTCTTGAATTTTTGTTGAAGTAATTTTTTAGTGTCTTTGTGGTGAATTTCTTGTGACTGGTGATAACCTATATATATATACCCTTCCATAGGATCTACTACTTCTATAATATCATGACTGGCTAATTCGTATGGTGTATGTTCTACAATACCTTTGTTTATAGATTGAATTTTACATTTGTCTATTCCAAATTCCATGCATATGTTATTTGAAAAAGTTTGTGTAATATCAGCAAGAGCATGTATTTCATCTGGTGTGCTTGCAAAGAGCTTTATATCATCCATGTACATGAGATGAGTGAGAGTTGTATGTTGTGTGTTGTGTGTAATTTTGAATCCTACATGAGTTCTAGTGAGAGAGCGGGTTAAGTGCAAGACAAAACCATAGGGGACTCAATGCATCTCCCTGGAAAATGCCTCGTCTTATCGGGATGAAATCCGTTTCAGTGGTTTCATTAAAATTACATATTTTTAGTTTAGTATTTCAATTAGGCATAATTTTCTGTAAAAAATTAATAATTTTATGATGGATTTTGTAATGTTTCAATATGTATATTAGCCATGAGTGTGGTACAGAGTCGAACACTTTTTTAAAGTCAATGTACATGGTGTAAATACTTCTCTTTTGCTTGAGTGCTTGTTTTGATGCTACGGCGTCGATAATTAATTGCTCTTTGCATCCCTGACTATTTTTGCGGCAGCCTTTTTGTTCTTCTGCTAGGATGTTATGTTCCTGTATGTGTTTATTAATCGATTCACTTTGACATGAATTAATGATTTTGTATATATTCTGTAAGCAAGTGATTGGGCGATATTTTGAAGGATTAATTGTGTCTGATGGATCTTTTGGCAGCATATATGTTGTACCATGTGTGATATAATGAGGCATTGTTTCAGGGTTTTGAATGAATAAGTTTATGTGTTTTAAGAGTAGTTCGTGTGTACTTGTGAGCTTCTTATACCAGAAGTTATGTATATTGTCGGACCCTGTAGCTTTCCAGTTGTGTGTCCTGTCTATGATTTTCTTTAATAGATCTATTTCGATTTGTTCAAATTCCATGTCTGGCGTTTGTTTCAGTCTGTCTTTATCTTCTTCAATCCATTGATTATGTTGGTGTTCGACGGGTATAGACAAAATATTTGACCAGAATGTATGTAAGGATAAAGGGGAAGGGAGTACGGTGTTATTTTCATGGGTGCTATTGTTTTGTGCGAGCTTTCTATAAAATAGTTTTTCGTTATTACAGAATTGTCTGTTTTGTGTTTTTCTAATAGTAGTTTCTTTATATCTTTTTAATCTGTTTGCTAATGTGTTAAGTTTTTGTTTTAAAGTGTCAAGATAGTGTGTAATGTCAGTATTTTCGGTTTCATGTTGAGAATGCACTTTGTATACTTGTTTTATTTTTAAGATATGTTTTTCTAAATTTGTTGACCGAGCGCCATTTGCATATTCAGTAAGCCTTCCGATGTTTGCTCTGAGGTCATTGATTCTACCTTCCAATCGTCTTTGCCACCAAGGAACTCTCTGTGGTTGATTAATATTTATACTATTCTCTAGAATTCTGATACCAATAAATTTGGCTGAAGTAAATGCTGCACAATAGATGTAGGTCTGCATTGTATTGAAGTCTTTATCGCGTGTAAGTGTCTTTGGGAATATTTCAGTATTGAGATGTTTAAAATAGATGATAGCTTTTTAGAAGTTTTTAATTTTGGAATGTTTGGCCGCATTGTCGGGTCTGAATCTTTGAATCTATTGAATGTACTTGTAAACATGTCTTCTAATTGTTGAATTAATTCTACAGTAAGGTGTAGGGAGTCTTGGGTTGTGTGTGCGTTGTCGGAATTCTGTTCATTTGTGGTTATACGTGTTGTTTGATGCTCATTGTTTATTCGCATTACAGAATTTTCATCTGCGGCTTGTGTGTGTATGATTCTAGAACTTAAATCGTTTCTAACTTCTTCTCTAATTATATTTAATTTATCGTTTGATAAGAGGTGATTATTAACAATAGATCTACGTTGGTCGGCTATTCTTTGAACTGAAAGGTGAGATATCAAAGGGTATTTGGCGATTATATCTTGATGCAATAGTTGTCGATATGTAGTTAAATCAGTTTCAAGGTTTGTGAGTCGGAAGTAACTTCTCATTATGGCTTCGTTTATTTCATCAGAGCATTTGATTCTGCGTGATTGGGTATACTCTATATCCGTGTTTGGTTCAGATATTGTTGGGTTTTGCAACAGTATTCTAACCTCCTCCTTTGTATTCAAAATATCTTGTTTTGTAAGCAAGTTGCGTTGGGCGATAGCACGGCGCTGGTCTCCTATTCTTTGTTTTCCTACATCCATTTCTGGGAATTCTGATATGAAACGTGCATGTAATGGTGTCAGATATGCTTTTGTATTAGATTCGAGGTTTGTGAGAATGAAATAATGGCGCATGATGAATATATTCATTTCTCTAGTCCACGTTTTCCGTGTGCGCCTTCCAATCTGGGCGGGTGCAGTTACTTTGGCTGAGGTAGCCTTCTGCACAACATCCCCGATGGATTGTAATGATGTTGATGAGTTGGATGAACTTGATTCCTCGATATTGAGGCATGATAGTGGAGATGAAGGGATTGATGAGAATAGTGATGAGGTTGGTGAATAACTTGATGATGGTTCGGTATATTCTGCAACAGTGTGAGACTGGGCAGTTTCCGATACGGTGCCCTTCCCAGAATACGAAGGGCAGCCCGGGCTTGTAAGCTCGCCCGCCTGGGGTATTATTCTGCTTCTTAAGCGCATCGCATATTATTTAACGAGTGTTTTTTTATGAATTATGGTAAAATAAGAAGAGTAGAGTAGATAATTATGCGAGTTAAGGAAAATTAGAGAAACAAGACATGAAATATAGAGTGACGAAAGACTGGAAAATAAACAAGGAAAGATAATATTTCTGGCTTGGAACTGGGCCAGAAAGATTGGCTATATCTCGTTTGGTCTGGCCTCTCACCCTACACCTGTCCGGCATGAGTAGCTCTACCGGCATAGCTGTAGAGATCATTGAGACACACAAGCCCCACCACGACAACAACGTAGAGATACGACGGGGGGACGTAGAGATACGACGGGGGGACGTAGAGATACGACGGGGGGTTATTATTATTATTATTAATTTTCAAACAAACATTCAAGCCTACATTTAACCATTTTAGGGGTTGATTTTTAAAAAAAGTAGCCTATGTTTGAACGCGGGTTTTAATCTATATGCATACTAAATTTCATCAAAATCGGTCCAGCAGTTCGGCTGTGAAAGAGGAACAGACAGACAGACTTTCGCATTTATAATATTAGTACGGAAACACGGATGCTGGCTTAAAAGCATATAAGGAACCTAAATTAGGTCTTCAAATGATTCTAGCACTTACAAGGAAGTGGTAATAGCTTATTTTTATCGTTCGGTAATATTTAACGATTTAATGAATGCTATGAAGTATGAAGTTTCCGCTTTGCACGGTACATTATCACGGATGAATAACCACGATTGAGCTATAGAAAGAAAAAAGACAAATTTATTTACAGCAGTATTTGAGTTGAACTGTGCATTTATTTATTTGCTTTGTACTATGTTATTCAATGGCCCTTTTTAGATGCTTTGTGGATGAAACTACCTATGTAATTCTTTCATGGCGGCCAATCTCAAACAGGAAGAACTAAAGTGTCAAGTATGCATCCCCTGCATATATCCCATAGTACCTATTATATAATACAATCATCCTACTTAAAAACTGAACCTACTCAGGATAATTATCTGTTACATCTGCATTGATGATATAGTACTTCTTATTCTTTGGTTTTACATGAAATTACAGTGACAATACAGGTATTAAATACACATTTATTTAATCTTTACATACTATTTACATTTATAAAGAGTACATTATCTTAACTATCACATTTAATCATCATGATCAGCTTCTGGTGGTGCCATTGTTAAATCCGTAACATCTTTGACTATCATATGAGCTATTTGCCACGCCATTTCTTCTTCCACTCTTGATGTACTTGTTGGGACAAATTTACTAACCATTTTTTTAAGCATAGACTTGTCCTTTTTATCGGGATCTGGTTCTAGCTTAGATTCAAACCTCCCTAAACTATTTATTCTACCTAAACTTAAACCGTCATGTTTTTTTCTTTGCCATAAAGCATCAGCATTATACAGTTGATGAGAATCTATGGTCATGTCAGGTACAGAGTAATTACGCTTTTTCTTATAAAGGGGATCGCCCATAGCCAGTAGTGTATTTTGTGTGCTTATACTAAACTCACTACTGCAATCTGACTGAGATTTACAACTAGTGGGTGAAAGTAAGTCTACAGACTTAACCATCTCTGAGAGATATGTATAATATATTTCCGATTCTAAAAAAGCTTTTACATGATTGTTTAATGTCTTGTAAACAATTACATATGGTACATCAAAACATGTTGCAAGAGGACCGCCGTCTCTACATATGTTACTCTCGATTTGTAATCGAATTTCTGTAGGGAATCCAATAGGGCTAGTGGCTTGAAGGGAAAAGTATTTGTCATATAAAACAATTGCATCAGCTTGAGATTGCTCTGAGACTGTGTTACTATTAATAATATTATCTCTAAAATGGGTAAGAGATATAAGAAATTCGAGCAATATGCTACATGACTCCTGCTCCAGATATTCTGTAAAATAGAATAATATATTTTCATTATACATAACATCTTTGAGTTCTATGCAACCACTAGTCAAAACCTCAATTTGTGTTTTTGTGTATAAAGAATTCCTTTTGAATTCATGAAAGTATTTAGATTCCATCTCATGTAATAAATAATCTTGAATAGGTTTAAAACAGTCTTCTTTTATTTGACCTTCTGGTTGGCAAATATTTGATATAAGCACCTTTCGTAATACGTCAGGTATTTCTAATTGGCAGGGTGCTTCTAATGCCACATACTTCTTAAATAATTTAATAGCTTCTTCAGTTAAGTCAACATATTGTCTATTTTCACAAAAATCACAGGTTTCTTGAAATACTGAGTTATCATTTAAATTTCCACATGAATTTCTTGTATGTATGTTCTGAATTTTCTTGAGGTTACTTGTACTTGCTCTCCAACTATGGGAAGATATTCCACTCAAGTTACTCTTAAATTGGTTGCAAGTACAATTAATATCTAAACTTTTAGTGTGACATAATTTGTTATGATTGCCTTCATTATTTGCATTCCAAGAGAGCAATTTCAGGCGAAAATTTTCCAGCTCCAACCAGCATTTTATTATCAAATGATTGCCATTAGAGTCCATAAACATCATGAAATTTTTGATAGCTTTTTTATCCTTAAGTATATCCTTTAATGTTAAACATAACTTAGATTTCTTTTCAAATACACCAGTTATATCTGTAAAAACGAACCTTATAATTAGTATGAATAAATCCAAATAATAGATAAATAATACAAAACTAAGGGATATCTCACCATCATCATTGTTCACCAATTCAAATACAAGACCGCTGTACTGAGAATTTTGTGTAAAACTTTCTTCAGGGGGTCTTACAGGACATCCTGTTTTACCTTTTGCTAAAAAGTAAACAAATAAAACAGTAATAACTCATAATAAAAAGTTTTGTTTTTTTATTATATAATTAAACGTTTTAACGATAACTGTATAACAGGAAAAAATATCGGCGTTATCGTAGTCGTAATAAGTGAGGACTGCATTGAGAATAACAATGTACCTGCACTTTTCCAAAACTTAATCATTTTGTTTACATCGAATGTGTAGAGGCGACAGCCTAACCTTCATAACGCTTAACACACATGAGACTATTGTGAGTTTTTTTCGAATACAAAAGCGCAAAACAAAACCAAAAATGTTATTTTGTAAATAAGGTGCAACAACAATACACATAATCCAGTATACGTAACTGTCACTCCATCTGTCAGTGTCAGTTTTATGTCTAGACGACTTTTTTTTTTAAATTTATTCGTAACCATGGATACAAGTCCTTATAGCTTTTGTGATTTAACAAAAATTAAAATGAAATTTTTGTTGTAATGTATACTCAGTAATAAACAAAATGTGAAAACGAGTACCTATGAGTTGATAAATCTATTATTTATTTTTATTTATTTATTAAGTTTGCCAACGTTTGTATACATAAGAAAATCACAATTTCTATCTTAATATACATGAGATAATGCTACAAACACTTACCAACAAACACAACATGCAAAATATAATAATAACTTATGACATCGAGAATGATACACAGGAAAATTATTACCAACATATACAGACCACTTATATAAAGATTTACATATAAAGTTAATCACAACTGTATTTTTTTTAATAAAATTTTTCGGAGGTTGCTGGGGGACTGATAGAAAATATCAATATCGCTACTATGCCTATTTACCGCTTTAAACATTCTGCAGATAGGAGAATTATTGCCTAAGACTGTTTTACGGCGGGGAGGATAAAAAGGTTGGATGGATTTACGAGGATATCTTGAAGGTACCCGCAAGTTAAATTTCTGGAGGAGTTGTGGACAGTCAATTCTAGAGTTTAATACTTTTGATACAAAGAGGATATCGAGCATATTATATATATCTAGTGGGTTATGGAAACTGTTGAAATATTCTTGCTCTTCATCTTCAAACAATAAATTTTGTGTTTTCTCTTGTATTAAAACTACGATAAAATACTTTATTTCAAACAAAATTGATGTTTTTAAAACTAATATAATTAATAAATATATTTGACGACCCGATTGGCGCATTGGATGTGGCAATGGTCTATTGTTCCGGAGGGTGTGGGTTCCTAGTTTCCTACCCACGAGCAAAAAAATATTGTGTGATGAACAATCTAATTTTCTACTGCCTGGCCTTTTATCTTATCTATAGTATGTATATATTTACAAAGAGAAAAGTATTGTTTAAGTACGTCTATCAGTTATTTTCTATAGTACACGCTTTGCTTAGTTTGGGACTAGATGGCGTTGTGTTGAATGTCCTTGAATATTTAAAAGAATATTAAAAAAAATATATAAAATAGGTTTGATTTATTTATGGACGTATTAAATTATTATATTCGTGATAGCCCTCACATTGCGAATAAATATTGGTGGCGGAGATAATTTTCCATGAAGTGATCCGTGTGCCCGCTTACCTGCTGGGCGATAAAAATAAATTAAACTTCAATGATTTTTGGGGAGAATGAAATTCTTACATTTTTACCATGTATTTAATTTTAACTATTTGCGCAAAAACCATTGCTATAATTCAGCATGGGTATGTATGAAAATAACAATATATATACGCCTATATAAAATAAATTTATGTATTTTTTTCAAAGATAATGCAGGAAATAATCACACAAATTTAAACAAAAATAAAATAAACTGCATCCCTGTACTTAAATCCACATACAAGGGACGAATTTGCATGAAGGAAGGGCTTATTGAAAAATGTTTCGGATTCGCACTACTAGTAAAAGAAAAAATCAATTCGACTTAGAAAATATATAAAAGGAGCATAGAATTCTTTAGTTTGAGAACTTCAACATTTCATATAATTTGTAAAATAATTAACGACTATTAACAGCATAATTACATTGAGTAAGCTAGGTATTGTGATTTGTGTTTAATATAATCTCAGGTCGCAGCTTACAAGCAAAGGCTATCGACCTTACCTCGGTTAGGTACCTACGTGAAGTAACTGTTCTGTTGATGGAAATAACTTGGTGTCTCTCAGAACCGTGCTATGCGACTTGTAATGACAACAGACCAGTTACGTTAGTTTGCGGCTCTCGAACGTATCTAAGGTTTAATTTAATTTAAATAAAAATAATATGAAAATGAAAAGTGCTATTATACTTATAACATATTTTATAGTAGTTGGATTGGTGCATTGCACTAGAGTCGATCAAAGTCAATCCGGGGACTTAAATGTTCAAGTTGACTTAAAAGATTTACAAATTATAGCACTACTTAAAGGCGGAAAAGAAGAATATGTGGTAAGTATTATCTTAAAGTCTTCCTCAAATACTTGTACTTGTGTATCCCAATACAATTTTATTTATTTTATATCTACACAGCACCCTACAGAATAAAGGTACAAACACTTTTATTTTCAATAGATTTTCAATAAAACCGGTACAAACAGGCATAAGATACAGTTTCAAAAATAGATTAAATCATGCAGATGTAGATAGCCTCTAAGAAGAAGAAATAAAGAATATAGTTGATAGACAGAGTAAGACTGCAATAAAAAATATTCTTAAATATATTATTGAGAGTTTTTATAGAAATTACCTAAATTAAAAAAAAAACCCATTTAAATGTAAAAATATAAGACTTCTTACTGTCTTCAATTTTTACAGTTATCAATAAAATAAAGCTCTGTTAGAACAAACATGTAGTTGGTAAGTTTATACATTTTACGGTTCAAGAAATATAGATGTATAATCGGTATTTCTAATTTACAGGATTATGACTACGCTTATGATTATAACGAAATGACAATTAAACCTCAAAACCGGACAACGCCGCGGCCATTAAATGGGACGACCACAACAGAACCCGATACTGGGACGAGTACCAAGAAGTCAACAACACTGGCATTCAATGACCAAACAGAATCTTCCACAAAAGCTCAGATTACGGAATTAACTGATCTTACAACTGATATGACCGTTATCGATTCTAACACGACTATAAAAAACAAAGTCCCAATTACGACGGAACAACCGATTTCTGTACATAAAAATATTACGGGCAATATAAATACGGCTGGAAATGGTAGCAAATGTAAAAAAGGATTTGTTGTAAACAATAAAGGAGACTGCGAGATAAAATTACAAGGCACTGGAAATGCGTAAGTTATCATTTTCCCATACATTGAATAAAATAATATCTTTATAAAATTAGATTTATTTATACTGTTTTATTTTTAAGAACATGGTCGCATTAAAACAAAACCAGGCCGAGAGGAAGACCAAGAGATCTCATTAGTTTACTTAGTTTTACTCTTTAAAAGTCGTCCTTTCATCCGCTCTAGACGCAAGATTAGGTATAGCTAAAGTAAATATCAAATAGCAATATGTAGTTGTATATTTATTGTAGCGATTAACGTTCACGTTACGTATACTTTTAAATAAGTAAGATTCAAATTACTGAATTTACAAACTATACGTATTTTAAGCTCCCTCTACACATACACATCAGCAGACGCCTACGCGGAGGTTATCTGCCAATGTCGCTTGTGGACGTGAAGACGGGGTCTAATATGTCTATCCACCATCCATCGACGAATGACGTCCGCGTCGTGTAGACTGTAGAGGAGGATATAAATTATAATCGCTATATTGTAATTAACACCTTGTTTAAATTCCTTGTAGAAAAAAAAATAATATTCCGAGAGCTAGGACCATTTTGGGGAGGTTTTTGATGCAACCTGAAAACTCGTCTGATGCCTCACCTATTATACCCCGATATGGAACTGTAGACCGTAAATACTTATTTATGGCTACGACTTCAGATGATGATTATTCTATCTTTAGATGTAAATTATTACTATTTATTTGATCACATTCTTGTTATTTATAGTATCCTAGATCGATAACTTTTATATTGTTTACCGCTGGGGTTAGAATACGTGTCTCCACCGCATTTCTAACCGTGGTCGTCGTAAGAGACGACAGAGGGTAATTCTGCGCATGCGTTCTACAGCGGCAGAGTACCGAATTTTTCAAACTTTTTTTAGAAAATATGTGTAGGTAATGCCGTGTAATTCGGTGTTACAAATATGGTATTTATTTACCTACTGGCATTTTTATTCAGTCTTTAGCCCTCTTATTTAAGGCATTAAGTCAAAAACCCTTAATTTATTTCGCCTAAAGGGTTTTTTGTAAATACTTTCTTCATAAACATACAATTATTGGCAAAAATTGTTTTTTTCAGTACGACCATTTAAAAAAAAAACGCAACGGCAACCGTTTTTGTCGATTTTTTAAACTTAGGGTCCAGACCCTAATTCTGCTGCATCTTCAAATTTAAAGAATGGGGGCCGAGTATTGCACGATTAGGCCTGACTTTCCATACCATGCTGGTCTACTCTTCTCCGAATTTCCCATCATTTTTCTCCTCCCCTTCCTTCAAGCCGGCAAGGCAACTGCGACACTTAGATGTTTCAAAATTGTTTGTGTTGTTAAATCATGTTAAACTGGCCGCGCCCAGCGGTACTACTGTCTATGTCTATATGTATGCCCAGTTTCATGATAAGTGGTTCAGCAGTTTTTGCGTTACTGAGTGACAAACATACATACATCCTCAAAAACTTTCGCTTTTATAATATTAGTAAGATATTAATGTCTCACTAAGATTTATCTGTCCTACATTCACAAAACAAATACTTCATTATAATTTTTTTGTCTTTCTCAATTTATAAATGATTTTTTTAAGTTCTCTTACCAAATATATAATTAAGGAATGAAAACTTTAAATTATATATAATTCTCATTTAAAAATTATACCTCATTCTTAAATTATATCAATTTAGAATATAACATTAACATTTTTATATTACAGTATTGTTAATGTATTTGAAAACATTTCATTTCAGCTTACTAAAATTAGTAAAATTATCCCAGAGACTAAAACTGAGAAGAGAAAATAAGACTGAAGATTAATGATGTTCGGAAGATTTTCATTGAAGAATCAAGAGATCGGGAATGGAGTAACAATTTGTAAATTTATTCAAATAATGTAACATTTTTAAGTTTGTGGTAAAATTGAAATAAATGAAAATATCAGGAAGTGGTATAATAATTTATTTATAAATTATGTGCATCTGCAGTGATGAGTGCATATTATGTCACATATGTAAATATAACATGTGGGACGGGCTCTAGTGAATTGTTTTATTTGTACTATTTGATTGAATAGTAACAAATTGTAAAATACATCTGTATTAACCCATTTATTTTTTTATTTTTTGGAGAACTTGAGACAATATGAAGGTCTATGACAAAAGCATAATTAATTCTTTGTAAATTCTGATAAGCCAATAAATCAATTTCTTCTTTAATATTGTTGTATATAAGTTAATAGATCTGACCAGTCATTGTTTCATTAAAATATTTTTATGTATGATATAAATATGGTAGTCTGTTGAATGCTATTTCTTTGTTTTACACAATAATAGTTAGAGTTTGCAAAGGCAAAATAATAAGGGTAGGAAAGCACCAATAGTTATAAACAAAGGAACCATCACTGAGCTATCATCTATAGAGTATGGATCTGGCTGCTTCGGGCCACTCGCTCTCCGGGATTTGGTGGCCTTCTCCTCTACTTCTTCACGTGGTTCTTCAGTTTCGGCTTCTGGCCAAACTATTGGTGGTAATTTGGGAACTTCATCAATACTACCTTTCATCACATAAAGAGCGTTAATTTTTGGATTATCCCTGTAGCCCTTAATAAATTCTACTTTAATTTTACCGCCTCTTATATCAGACTCTTCGTCATTATAAAAGAGTTTGCCATTCTTTATTGAGTAAGGAATATACTCATCATGGGCAACACCACGACCTACTCTGTCAAAAATATCCAAGTCGGCTACTATAGTATGATCTCCATTCAATACCACATCAAACACTTTCATATTTGGAGCGTTAAAATAAACTTCACTAAATTTGAGCACTAAGACATAATCACCATCTTTATTTGCTGGAATATCGTAGCCAAAGGTACTGTGATGATAACGTTCCGTTTGATAGAGTATTTCATCTTTGGAATTCACTCGCCCGATCATCACGAATTGCTTTCCATAGTCGGATGCGGTGCCTATTCTCCCTTGAAGTGGGTCTTTCTCATAATGTATACCATAAATATCTGTATGAGCTGGTCCACCTGCATTAACAGCGTATATTATTTCACCCAAACCAGTCGCACACTTGATTAAATAGAAGAGGAAAGTAAAAGTACATGTTTCTATTCCAAACATATTTTTCAATAACCAAATATTCTAGGGTAATATCTTCCTGTTGCCGTGAAATAACGAAAGCTGCACGTTTTATGTCAACACATTTTCTTAATCTATGTAATTAAAATGTAAATTAACAAAATGTAAATATGCTAAAGCCGGCAAGTAAAACCTATCAAGCTATCAATAATTTGACCACTCACCATAGTGAATTTGACACAGATAATAGAATATTTCTCAGATAACATATAAATGACAGATGTCATAAAAAATAATAGGCTAGTGGACACATGTCTTATTTCCCATAAAAACATATTTTCTACAGTTTTTAGCTTACAAAAACATGGGTCTGCTAAAGACCTGTTCACAGAGTAATATTTTTTATAATAATTTATTGTAGATTGAGACTTCGAAATATATGCTTTTAATTCGCTTTTCATATTTGTATTTGTAATTTTGTTTTTAAAGTTAAAAAATATATTGTACATTAATATCAATGGCACTTGATACGCAAGAGTTCGTCTTCGGTAAAGATTTTTGTTTTCACGCGTTCCCGTGGGATTTGATCAAAACGCTTTTCTAAGCAGATGCCTACGTCTTAACATCTACCTGTATGCCAAATTTCAGACCGATCCGTCCAGTGGTTTGGGCTTTGCGTTGATAGATCACTATGTCAGTCAGTCAGTCAGTCAGTGAGTCCTTTGAGTTTTATATAGATTATGTAAATATGTGTAATGGATGTAAACTGTACCAGTGCCCTTAAATAGTATTTTATTTATTTTTTATTTTGTATTATTGCATTAAAGTAGAAAATATAAAATAGAGGAGGAGATATAAACGTATCAAATTTTGGTAAAAAAGTCACATTGAGTTTTGTAGATGTAGAAGAGCATCGTTTGTAAAAATAATCAAAGAAAAAACTTGAAGCACCGAAAATAAATAAATCGTTCAAGAAGAGACTTTGTTTTAAAATATGTTGTGACTTACGGCATGAGTACAAAATAATACTCTATATTTTAACTGGAAGAAAATGAGTCAAAACTACTGTAATCAAAACTTTCACTGAACTGATTCGTAAACGAGCTTTTTAGGCGACATGGAAACGGATTTGCTGAGGTTCAATCCATAAAATGTAGATTAAGTTAATGACACTAATTTCACAGATCGAGTAATTCGCAGTTCCGCGTCAAACATTGAGCCAAGTTTCGTTTTCGTATTATATTAAATGGTTATGTTAATATTAGCTCTCACACCATAGAAAATAAATATACTTTTATTACATAATTATAATTTTATTTTTAACATAATAATTATAACATAGTATTTTAATTGCAATTTGAATAGCACTACCAACGTTGCATTTTTGTCCACGTCGCATTTTTTGCATTTTTGCTTTAAATATAAAATTATAGGTGATAAATATAAATTAATTTTATTTTTACTAGATTAACCCGCTGTTCATGTTATTTATTTATCAAAAAACGTTATTGTAACTAGAATAAGTAATCATATTGTAACACAATTAGTGAATTAGAAATAATCTTATATCTTTATATATAAAAATGAATCGCAAAATGTGTTGGTAAGCGCATAACTCAACAACGACTGGACCAATTTGGACAATTCTTTTTTTTAAATGTTCGTTGAAGTTCAAGCATGGTTTTTATGGCAAGAAAAATTCGAATAATAACCGGGTCCACGCGAGCGAAGCCGCGGGCGGAAAGCTAGTTCGTAATAAAAAGAGGTGTCACAATGGAGAATAGTGATTCGTAATTTTAAAATGTACATTTTCTAATTCTAATAAACTTGTATCCGTTGATATTGATTAGAAAACCTACAAAATATAAAGTAGAAATAATCGAATTAGATATGATTGTGTTTTTATGTCAAATCAGAAATGTAAATTTTCAATTAATATGCCAACGTGATCAACAAAGTGGCAACCATTTTATTTCAAATCTCTTTAGAATCCCCATTTAGAACCGGCTTAAGCCTTCGAGGGTCTGTAAGCTGTTCAAATTTCAAGATCCTTTTGAACTACTTTGAGTTAAGAAAATAAAAACAAAATGGTGATTAGGTATTTTAATTCCTAATAGGGAAATTGGATCTAAGGCTTCGAGAACAAATAGTTTTTTCGCAGTACAATCTACAACTGCGTAATTATTTATTACTACTTTGCTTAAAATTTTTGTACACATGCAGTCTTTTGAACGTTTAAATTTAAATTTAGAATTAAAATACTATTATGTATGTCCATTTCATTATTATTTTAAATTATAAAAGTATTTGATTCAATATTAGTTTCAAGTCAATCATTAATAGGTTGAACTATCTGAAAAGATCCCATTCTCACTACCTTAAAAGCGATGATAGGAACCTAACAACCTATCGAATATACGAATCATGACAACATAGAGTCTATAATTTGTATTTATTATTTTTATCATTATAATATTTTGTATGTAGTGTTCATGCCATTCCCGGAAGGCCTGTATTATTGTCATAGTAAATAAAATAAAATAGAGTATGTATAAACCAAATAACATTGTAACAAAAATTATTGGACACTAAGGGAATTACATTACTAGAAATAATCTCTTGTTATCGTCCGAGAGCTAGGACCATTTTTGGGGAGGTGTTTGTGACAAGCTGAAAACATGTTTAAAATATACTTATTTATATTATAGTAGCTATTCAAATTGCAATTGAAAACTGTTATTGTATATGTTCGAGTATACTAATTACACATTGCTATTTATTTACATTTATTACACATACTCGTATTACTTATTTTAAAAGTATTTTTAAAATTTT
>LQNK01001423.1:251707-268471 GCA_001586405.1 Phoebis sennae
GTATTTTAATTCCTAATAGGGAAATTGGGTCTAAGGCTTCGAGAACAAACAGTTTTTTCGCAGTACAATCTACAACTGCGTAATTATTTATTACTACTTTGCTTAAAATTTTTGTACACGCAGTCTTTTGAACGTTTAAATTTAAGTTTTGAATTAAAATACTATTATGTATGTCCATTTTATTATTACTTACTACTAATTACACGTTGCTTCAAATATATTATTTATTTTAAAAGTATTTTTAAAATTTTCGAGGTATATTGAGTTTTAGCTCCGCTACCCACCAGCGAGGTTTATAGTACCATGTCGGGGTATAATCTCCTGTTAAATATCTCCTAATAGGAGATTATACCCCGACATGGTACTATGGTATGGTATCGAAAAGTTTTCAGCTTGCATCAAAAACTTTCCCAAAAATGGTCCTAGCTCTTGGAATATTATTTGTCTCATCGCTCCAATTATAATAAAATATTTGCGTTCTTAAGCAAAATGGCTTGAAAAATGTAAAAGACATAAATTATTTAGTATCCTTATCTGCTTTGGGACTAAAATAAGATTTCATTTCTTATATTTTTTTATATTAGATTATTAGATTATAGGATTATATTTATTTATTTTTCTTTTAAAACTGTTACTAGGAAGGAGCCCGTAGTAGATTGCCCGTTTTGGACATAACCTGGGGACCATTAAACTGATACTCAATTATAATATGATAATAGACCAACATTATTGGTTTTTTGATTTAGTTTTACTTTATCATAATTTTTTTTTATTTTATTCTAGAGAGATTCCGAATTTTATATATCTAAAATTATACGTGAGCGCAATACACGTGTGAAATAAGCTCCTACATAGTCAATGATGTTCGGTTCCCTTGATAGCATCCTGTGACAGTAGAGGTAACTTCTCAGAAGTGGATCTGGATAATCACAGCTTCAATTATTTTTCTTTAATTAATTTTTATGGTACTTAAACATATTTTAAACACATGTAAATAAGGTTTAGATTCGCGTAATGACGGAGCGAAAGTAAAAACTTATTATAAGTCAAGAAAAGTAACTAACTATAATTCCTAAAATATAGCTTGATCTCCGTGATATATGTTAAGGTGAAATTCCTTGTATTTTCAGGTTAAGTAAATTTATCGATGAATAAACTTGTCGATGAAAATTATTGACTTACTATTATTCGCTATAAAGTTTGTGAAACGTAAAATCATTAAAAGGGATTCAAATCCATTAAAAGGGTTCTTTATTCAACAGTTATTAAATTTCATTTTATTTAAGTACTCACTATTATTTTAGTATTTGTATTTACAAATGTAAGTATGTAATGTTATGATATTAATATAAACAAAAAAAATATCAGTTAAGTTTTACTTAAAATATCCATAGTTTTCAGTGGTCACGATTATTCATCGTCCATTACTAGTTAGGTCGTAGGGCCCATAAAGTATGAAAATGCCAGGTATTGTTTGTGCTATTAAAAAATCAGGATTACATAGGCGTATTTACACTGAGATTCTATATTTTACGGATAATAGGCTGGCGTCAGCTGGGGTGTCGCATTTAATGTAATTGCATTTGTTTACTGATTTCAATAATCGGACGCTAACTGCAAAGCAACAGCTTTTTCAGAAGGGTACGAATAAACGCTAAATTTTGTGAAGAAAAAGTTACATGAATCACGCTAACTTGGAGTGATTTCATGTCTATATTGGCGATCTTAAGATTATTTATTTTGATTAAAAGTTTTCATAAAACCCCTAATTTAGCCGTATTTACCGTATACTTGCTGATTATTTCTCAATTGATTAGTTAAGTTGAAAATATACCTAATATGTTTTTATCAATCATTCAAATAAACTGCTGGAATCTAAATCAGGCACGTAACGACATCTGCGGTCCCGTTCCGCCGAGAATTTTATTCGTAAGTCCTCGTTTATCTAACTAAGACTTTAGATAACTGAGTATCATATTGGGAAGAAATTCTCGTGCTTTGCATTTTATTAGGAAATGTTTTTATAAGAGTCTAAAAATCTGTATCATTAAGTAGCTAAGTATACATACTTAGCTACGTAATGTTTAATTAGTTACAACTAATTTCTAATATGAACAGGAACAGCATACTTTATAATTGATCTATCTCAAAATAATAGAAAAGTAAAATCAAAAAGAAGACTACATTTTTAAGCCTCGCTAGGGTTAATGGAGGTTCAAAACAATATGCTAATGCAATGCCTGAATGCCTACTTATATTACTTAAAATAATTTTACGAAATATCCGCTCGTGAGCCGAGATTTAATGCATGGATAATCATGGAATGGACTGCTTTTGAGTAAGCTCACGTACTTGATGTTCAAAACTCGGTTATATTTCAAACCCGAATCAGGACTGAGAAAAATATTCAAAGTCAGAAATTAATGAAATGAATGTAAATTAATTCCAAATATGTATATCTTTTCTCAGCTGTATTTTACTGAACTAATTACAGATAAGATATTTTATTTAATTAGACATAGCATTTGTCATTTCTATACTATGCACGCGGAGACATAAGTAAGTACGTATAATTAAGATTTATTTCAAATTCCAATAGGTACTAAATTTATTTCTAAATGTGGTTATTACATTCTATGATGCATTGTAACTTAGATTTATGGTTTAAATTTTGTGTACGTAATCGTAACTTAGACCTCCTCGCTTCTTTCAAGGAAAGTAAATAAAAAAACTGTAATTGAAATTTCATTAACATGGGATAGTAATTAAGTTAGAAACAAAGAGACGATCGTAGGTCCAATGCGGCCTTGAATCCCTTTTACGAACTACTTAATTAATTGTTTCGCTAGTCCCTTATTAGCTTTACTGCTTTGAGAGCTTATGTGGCTAGTAATTACTGCCCTAAATAAAAAATGTGATTATATATTCATCGATTCTATTGGTACCAATAATTTCATATGAAAATAATATATCTTCTATACCGCTCCGTTATTTTTTTTCGTTAATCTTATTTTAGACATAACTTAATACTTACTTTGTACGTATGAATGATTTATGCTGCAATATAAATATTCTTTACATGTTTTATTAGTAGTCCATGACTCTTTATGCCTGCTCTATCGTTCATCAGTTTGCGCCAGCTTGTTTTTTAAATCAATATTATTTTGTTTATAGTACAAATCTTTCAGCAAATAGCTCTCAGCCTGTTTAGTTTTTATAAGTGTAAAAAATAATTAAGTTAGATATTTTCGTTAATTTAAATTACAATTAAAATTATCACAGAGTTATACATTTATTGATTTTTTTTCGTTTTATATTTAACTATACTGATGGTTTATCTTATTCATATACGATTTAAATATTATACCATCAATCATGAAAATTATGTACAACCACGAGTGAAATCCTTTGCATGAATCTGTTAATAAATAATGATAGGCCCCGACTCTTTAGTAACGTAAGTTGAACTTTACCGCTATTATTATGTGTTTACGTTTGTGGAGTTAATAAAGTAAGCAGCATTAATATTCTCTTGCATAAATACCACATACTAAGTATAAAGTTAATGCCTACGAACATTTGTGAGGGTGTTTGGAAATCAAATAATTGCACTTCTTTTTCAATCACCTAAAATTTGCAATTTAAACATTTAAATAGCAAAATTATTTGACATATTGTAACCTATTTTTTTATTTTACCTTTAATTTACCCATTATTACTCTACCCATTGTTATTCTCGATCAGATCATTACTTCTCAGTTCTTCTCTTCTAATAAAGTGAAATTACATAACAAAGAAAAATTAAAAAGGACTAGTGAAAAATACAAATTTGAACGCAATTGCTTATATTTATGTCAAATCCTCATTTTCTGTTATAAAGTTTTGTAGTCTATTTTAAGCTTATTGTGGTATAATCAATGTGTGTGACTATACCAAAATAACTACTATACTACTCTCACTCGAATAAAAATAATGTATTGTTTGCAATTTTTTTAAGCTTCATATAATGTAACACTTATTCTTATAATTTGTGAACTAAAAAAATTGTAATTTTAAAATAAATTGTAATTTTAAAAAAGCGATCTCATGTTATTGCTTTTTCTTAAAATAAAACTCATTAAACCTTACAGGACAGAGAGTGATTCACAACTCTAATTTAACCGCTTTAAATCTCTTGAACGTATAGAAGCAATAAATTTTCAGAATCGTGTGCGCTGGTTTTTCTTTTTCAATCTAAAAAAAAACACTCGTAACACAAGATACGAGTAATTATGTAGTTATTACCTATCTAAAGCCGGCATTTGAATATCAAATGAGAATATTTGTCATCAAGTTATTTAGCCGTGTGTTGCTCTGAAAGTGTAATTAATAGTTTCGTATTATTTTGGGGTCGGGCGGGAAAGGTACGATTTTGGTATAAGTTAACAATAACCGAAGTATTATAAGGGTTAGCGAGGGTCTGAAACCAAGCGATTGTTCTGCAAACCGCAAGCGTCCGACAAGTTTCAATTGTGCGATGTTCACAACAAGTGTAGCGGAGACTGGAGTCTTCGTTTCTAACAGTTACAATGAGCGCGGGGCTGGTGGAGCACGCCGCGACCGCCCGGCGCTATCAGTCGCGAATTATACGCAAATAAAGTCCATCCACGCTGCTGTCTGCATGAAAATCCTAATGGATTGTTATTCTCTCGCTTATATATCTATTTAAGCTCACTTGAATGCCTCACGTTTTCGATATAGGGAAAGCGAACAAACTTTTTTGTATTTTCATTGCAATAGGAAATGTAACTGATCTCAAGAGATATAGGTAAGTTGAGTTTATTTTATTTTGTAAAAATGAAATACTAATTATAAATTGTCTAAGAATTGTTTGAGTTTTATGTTTTGGATTAAATTGATCAAATTTATCTTGAACAGAGGACTATTTTAAGATAAATATTTGAAATCATTAATTGTACACTGCGGGTATTTTTTTTAAATTATTTTTTACAATAAAAATGAATGAAATTTATTTCATGCAAAAAAATAATACTTATAAATGTCCTTGAACACGTAACCCTTATCGCATTCGTATTGTTTGTATTGTAAAGTATTTCCTAGAGGTAGGTAATTAAATAGTTTCTAACAATATAATTTTCTTCGAGACGTAAGTAATTAGTGTTGTTTTAATTTCATACAATTGCTTTCAAACAAATGACAAAAAATAACTCGTCATATTTTTAATAACCCCTTATTTCTGAATCGAATAATAGTTGAATTATTGTTTCATTTCTAAAATATTTTGTTCAATAACCATTTTCTTTTCCAATGCAATATAATAATAATAAATTTTATTTCAAGACAAATAAATCCCATACAAAATAGTCAATATTTCTACTTAAATAAAACTAAGTAGGCCGTTAAAATTAATTAATCAGAATTAATGTCATAGTGAAGTGTGAGTAATTAGCCAGTATTTATTTATTGGAATATGAGTCGAGTAGTAGGATTATGCCTGAACTACATTCCATTTAAAGGTAATATAGGAATTTTTATTCCTGTCGTTATGAGTAGTATTATGAAGTTGTAATAAAGTTTTCCATTGTTATAATATCTTTTGTAAGGCATAAATAAAATAGATGTTTCCATAATTTTGTGACAGTTTTTAAAACTTATTTTGCATTATGAAAAATCTCGTCTTTGTTCAGGCAGGGTCGATTGTCCCCAGCACCTTCTACTTTATTTTATTATGCATTCTTTTATTGTTATTGCAGTGAGTTTATGGCATTTTTAAATATAGGTATCTTTCATGTCTATTTAATGACTTCTTTTATATCGTAATAATTTTGGTTCGTTTGCTATTAATTTGGCCCCGTAAAAATTTTCGATTTATGTTACCCATTGCAGTGGATAAATATAAAAAATGAATGCTTCCAATACGACCGCAATTTTTGCAATCGAATAAATGTTTTAGAAGTATTATAAATATTTTAATATACATATTTGAACGTGTTAAACACATAAGACTAACTTTAAGAAGTCTAGTTTGATCATATGTATATACTTGAGTATATATATTTTATAGGTATATGCGACCCACGCTAATGAAGCTAGCAACAATCATTGTCATACTTGATCTGTAGCTCATTAATCTCTACGTTAGAACTCTTGTTTGAGTGCATACATGCGGCGAAGCGCTTTTTAGAGTTCCGTACCTAAAAGGTAAAAAAGGGACCCTATAACTAATCCTCACCAGGCTGTATCTCTAAAATCGATCCGAGAGCATTGATAGATAAACATACAATTTTCACAAATTATGTATTTCCGTTGCCGCTATAGCAACAAATAGTAGTAGTACTAATATATATTAAGGTGGTACGGAACCCTTCGTCGAGTCCGACTCGTACTTGGCCATTTTTTATACATTTTGTTTTGTACGATGGACTACTACTTCTAGTCGACTGCTAGTTTTGTCGAGTGGTTAGCTCGTTCAAATACAGTTGGGCGCACTCCTAAAAAGTTTCTCCGAATATACTATACAGGGAAAAGTAAGAATAAAAATGATAAGTATTTCGTACGATGACACGGAGCAAGAGATTTGTATTATGGGTTGCTAATGACCTCTTAGGTATGTGGGTGTTAAGCCAGGGAGGGCGCGATTGACTCGACGTTGACTACACGCACATTAGATATTTAATGGTAGATAATAGGACATGTCAGAGAATGTTTTAATTCTTGTAATGGGGTAATTATAACAATATATTCAACGTCAGGACGTGACTCGCTCTTCCGTTCAAACTATAGCCACACAAAGCTATCCAATTTCTTTTATCCTTTTCTTTCCTTTGTCTTTTCCCTACTTCTGAAGCCATCAAAGAACCAGAATCACTTCTGAGTTTGCGGTTGCTCATAAGTGGCGATAATACTTAACATCAAGTAACCCGAATGTTGTTATGTTGCTAGGATTCAAAAGAAATGGTTGACATATCCAATTAAATGTCTTGCAGGTTGTGATTAGATCATTCTTTATTCAGACATTTAACCCTATATATACGTTTCTATTTACTTTTATCTATGGTAGTACAATACAAAATCATGTTCGGAAACAATAAAATGTTTGACTGGACTAGATAAATATTATTAATACCTTATATAAAAACTGTTTATAAAGCGTAGTCGTAAAATTAATCCAAACAGTATCAACTGGAAACTGAAACTTGACAACTATGCAGATTTGTTTTAAAGTATATCCCTGTTCTAAAAACCTTACGAATTAGAGAATACTTAATTATTTTAATTTAGAAATGA
This sequence comes from Phoebis sennae, assembly GCA_001586405.1. Taxonomy (NCBI): domain Eukaryota; kingdom Metazoa; phylum Arthropoda; class Insecta; order Lepidoptera; family Pieridae; genus Phoebis; species Phoebis sennae. The sequence continues at coordinate 258,995 of LQNK01001423.1, forward strand.
AACATTTTGCAAGAACTTTTAATTGTCTCTGAACTCTGATTATGGCAGATAAAGTGATTTGTGTCCACTCAATTTTTGTAAGGCAATTAGTCCGTAGACCCTCGTAGCCCACTCTACGGAGTGAGGAGTAATTGTTGAAGGATAATATTTTTAGCTAAAATACACCCGACAGATTATATAACTTTGTTTAGAAATAAAATATTATGTAATCCAACCACTCTCCGTGGGATCTTCTGATCCCGTTGGAATTCCGGGATTAAAAGAAGTCTATGTGTTATTCTGGAAACCTATATGTATACCAACTACAGTCGTTTCAGTAGGTTTTGCGTCATAGAGTAACAAAAAAACACCTACATACTTACATCCTCAAACTTTCACATTTATTGTATTAGTAATTAAGAGTCAAAAAGTCCTTTATTAAAGAATAAGGCAAAAAAGGACACCGATGATCTAATTCCTAGCAAGCACTCAAGCGCTATAAGTGGGCTCCTAACTTGTAAAATCCTAGGCAACATTTAATTAGATTCTTAGGGTAATACTATTAGGGCCATCGAAAATAGTTATGAACGTGTAACACCGCTATATCCGATCCCAATCCAATCTCGATAGTGTTCGGGGATAGTTCCGTTGGTTGACTACGTATTTACGAACTCCGTGACACGTGATTGGAATATATTAAAGGTCTAACGAAGAACTATTTTACCCAGATTTTATCTACCCAGATTCTCGTATTATTGAGAAAAGTGTTTTCTTCTTCTTCGGCTTTAACTGATAAATATGTAACAATCTAGAGATCGGTCTGCGGTTCACTAGATTGTTACATATTGTAAATTTATGCTTAACATTGGGATTTAATTTTTTAAGTCTCTTTATTACCTGATAATAAATTAAAGTCTATGTAAGCATACCATAAGACAAGAAGACACTGTAAGTCAAATGTAAGTTTATTCTAGTTAGAATAAATAAAAAAATCTGCTTATTTCTTTTGATATCTGGCATCCTAAAAGCTCTACATTTCGCGCTTGACTTTAAACTGTGAAATTGATAGTGATTGTTTATGAAAATGTTGATAATTGGAACTGAAAGTCGTTAGTGTGGAAACCTTGATGCATTATTCAAGTTAATTTAGAATATACTAAATAATTCAGTATGTTACCAGTTGAACTCTAGTATGATTAGATATGTATTTGGTCATGTGGGACATGCCCGCGGATGCTCGATGTTACAATAGTAGTTTATAGAAGTATGTGTCCCTCTGTGAGGTAAACGTCGTTGATCGAAACAGGAACTGCATCATTTATAGTAAAAATTATAATTTTGTTAGAAATCTATCGACTTGGGCACCCAAAACTGGAGTGAGCCGCATACAATTGATGATACGAAGATTTACCTTTACAGCTATGTCTGTCTATTCATTGATGAAAATAAAAAAAGAGATTTATGATTTTGCGTGCCAACTATTTCTATTTTAATGACATAAGTAACTTCGAATTCTTTTATAGCAATTTGTGATATAGTTATAATTGTTTATATGTCTAGCATTCTCGTTATAAAATGATAGGATCGCAGCGGAAAAATCAGCATTCATTATGTTACGTACTCATTTCTTTCAAGTGCACGCAAAAAAAGTTGTTTATGAATATTTTTCACTGGAATACACTTCGCGTCGAGAGATAGTGAGCCCCGAGAGGATGCTCATCATCAATTGTGCGCCACCGGCTACGGACTGCGGGATACAATGTAAAGAAAGAAAATACACTTTGCTTTTAATTCGAGATTATGTTTGTGTAAATAACTCTAAATTCGAAAAAGATAGTGCATTATTTATAGTTGAATTGCGAGTTTTTGTGATAGACTATTTATTGATGAATATTGTGCACGTATATCACGTTCAAAGACTTATCGGGTTTATCAGAGAGTGCGATAGAAATCAATCAAGGCTACATATGAAATAAAGGGTCCCTTGCAATATTTTTACGTACAGAAAATAATATAGGCATTTGATAAGAATAATTCCGATTTATATGGTAAGCTCTTTTATTATTAAAAAAAATGTTCAAATAAAAATTTATTGAGGTACAGCATATAAACTACTTTGAGGTGATATACTTTAAAATTTAGAATCTATAATTCAATGCATCACAAGATTTATTCAGTTTATTCTTGTCTTATAAACATTAAACATGAAATTTTTAGCATCTGATCTATGCGTCTGAGACTGTCTTCAGTCAAAGAATCTAAATATTTTATTTGAAGATAGAAACTTGAAATAACTTTGTTGTTGGTTGTTCAAGATAAAAATAAAATCTGTGTAGTAACAGTTTGTTTTAGATAAAGTAGGAGTTGTTAAAGTTCAACTTCTAAGTGGTTACTCACGGTACAGAAGCTTCTATGATGCGGTCATTAGTGAAATCACCACAATCACTTAAGATAAAGGTCAGTTTAACTCGAACTTCTTAAAGTTTAATTATCCAATGTTGAAAATTCAACATGGTGAGTAGCTGGTGTAAATTTATCCAAAGGAAAATCATAATAAGATCAACAATTCGAGAAGCGAAAGTTGTGCCATCCCTTATCACTACTCTTGGGTTTTATTAAAAGTTTATTTTAAATAAGAAAGATAATATTATAACAAGGAGGAATTTTGTATTGGCATTTGAAGGGGAATTATTGTTAATACTTTAGATAGAAAAATTACTCTCCATAAAAATTCGCGGGAAACGAATCCACTAAAGAACCGATGTTATTAAAAAATCTTTAGTAATATTTTCTATCTTAAGAGAACTTTCCTATAGGTGGCATTACTAATTATTAATCTAAGTGAGAGTATTTTTGTTTATGCCAAAAAATTTAATTATTGTAATGTTCAGTTAGTGTAACATTCCTCAAATAAAACGAATTTGTCCATGAGTTGTATTATTTGAAAAAGATATCTCAGGAAACGGTAGATAGCCTTGCCGTCAGAGACACACTAAAATTATTTGCTACGAGAAAATATTGCTGACGGGCAGAAAATATCTCACCACGACTTTTATATTCTATTTGTGACAAATTACATTCGCTGATACTTTTATGTACAGTGAATCGATTTAAATTGTGTAAAGAAAACTGGCTTGTTCTTAATAAAACATAAGATAATAAATAAATAATTAAATAATAAATAACCCGAGACATTTAACACTACGTCACCTACTTCCAAATAAGTTTGCTAAGGCAAAGCTTGTACTATGGAGACTAGATAACTGACAGATATACTTAAACTCATTTTTTGTAAATACATACATAGATAGATAAATAGCCAGACAGTAAAAAATTACAATATTCATCACGTAATAATTTTCTACTCGTGGGGATCGAACCTACACATTCCGGCACAATAGACCATTGCCATTTCCACTGCGCCAATCGGGTCGTCTAATCTGAATAATACATAGAGGAAATGTTGCTTTAACTTAAATCGGTTTAAGTTTGCAAATAAACATAATTTAGCGGTTAGCATTGCATACTCTCTTGGGGTCTTCGGGCAATTAAATTCGAAACTACAGACTTTAGTGTAGAATGACAATGGACTTTTATACATAACTTATTTTGGTTATGATTAAAACTTATTTAAGGTAAAAAATAAAATGTATGGAAATAAATGGTCGATGAATATTAAAAATCTGTCATTATTCCCTTTGCATAAAATGAACGTTTTCGTGAGACATCGCTCATTTATTGCGCTATTTAATGTGACTCCATACAATATAACAGTAACGAAACCTGAAAATATATGTATAAATTACGACTAAATATTACATATTATGCTATTGTTTAAATGTTGATCGTCAGTGTAAATGCAATTAAACCATATAATATGAATATCATATTAATAAATGAAGAAGAAGAAATAAAGCTACATTTTTATTTTCAGAAAATGATCGACGATGGAAGAATGCCAGTTTAACAATTGTTTACCAAGACAAAAGGAGTAGATATGTCGAGTTTGGAAAGCGATAGCGTAGCTTATTGCTTGCCAGGCGGGCTCGATTTCCAGCGCGTCTACGTGAAGATACATGGCTACATAGCTTTGGTCATCTGCTTGCTTGGCTCCATTGCCAACTCTGTCAACATTGCTGTACTCAGCCGAAAGGAAATGGCTTCATCTACCAATTCGATATTGACAGCACTCGCCGTCGCTGATCTTTTAGTTATGTTGGACTACATACCGTTTGCACTACATATCTATATCAAAATTGGAACAGAATTGAATAGGAATTCATATGCCTGGGCGGTATTCGTATATTTTCATTCAATATTTAGCCAAACTTTCCACACGATATCAATATGGCTGACCATAACCTTAGCGGTTTGGAGGTATATAGCCATAAAGTTCCCACAAAAAAATAGAACTCTTTGCAATAAGCGAAACACGAATATCGCCATTGCTGTTGCGTATGCGGTGTGCCCGATAGCATGTCTTCCAATATATTTTGCTATGCACATACAAGAGGTGCCCGCGACCAGTCGGAACTCCAATATTACGTTGAACGAAACAACATCGTTGAATGCATCTGACACAAAGGAGCCAGTGTATGCGTTAACAATGACTAACAGCAAGGAATTATTGACAGCGATATTTTGGATTTACAGTGTATTCATAAAACTTATACCGTGTATAGTGCTGTCGATTTTAAGTGTTTGTTTAATATTAAAAATGAAATCGAGTGATAGAAGACGACAGAAATTATTAAAAAAGTCGGCCATTCCGTCAAATGAGGTAATTAACAATGTTTTTTAAATACTTTTTCGTTGTATTTGTAGAAAAATTGTAGTTATTTATTAAATTTATAAACACTTCATTTTTCAAATTAAAAGAAAATATACGTGCATGTAAATACTTTAGATTGATTGATTTATTAAGTACCTATGTGGATTAGTGGTAAAAATATTCATTATTGGTTAATGATATTTAAAACCAGGTTCTGTTATCTATGCAAATGTCGGAAACAGAAACCAGTGAGATATTTCTATAATAACTAACAATATTACAAATATCCACTCAAAGGGTACTATAGGTAGGGCTGATTCAGGTCAGACATCTGTTGCCTATCTAGAAGGCTTCTAACCGTCTGTCAGATAAATTCACATGAGACACGCTCTATTAGCATTTGAAATACGAGACGTATATTCATACACCATTGAAAAAGCACTCAAGTGTAAAATATGGGCACTAAGCTACACAGTACACATCGATGTTAAGAGGTTGTCGACTATTGTGCGACGCGTGTCAGCAGTTACGTGCTAAATAAGAATACGTTTAATGTACCGTACACGTTGAAATGATATTCCTTTCAAGTCGAATATAGTCGCTAGCAAAATGTCTGGGCTGTTCAAATATATTGTGAGAATTTTATAGTGGCTTCACAGTATAATTTACTCAATGTATTTCAAGTCTTTCTGGAATCGCCTCGAAGTAATGGATACTTAATATTATAACAATGTCTCGCCTAAAACGATAAAGGCTTTTATAGGAAATGTAAGACGAGGTTTAATGGCTTAAGCACATGTTTACATGGGTTCTTGAGGCGAATGTTTTTAACTTCCATCGTGACCCTGATCTTTGGAAGAATGTTTATCTTTCTTAAGAGGGACGAATTTAAAAAGCTAACATTAGGAGAACAAATTCCAGCTGAAAATTAATATAGAAATTTTACTTTTTATTTAGATTGGGGGTGGAAGGAAGTAGGGGTTGATCTTAATTTCTAATGACGCGAAGTTTTCTAAAAAGCGGAATATCATTTTGAAATTTCATGTTTCTTCAAACTTTGATATTAGTCTATCTGACCTCTGTTGGTGATAATTTGGTGATATTTTAAAAACGCGATGGATTATAATAATTGCACATGTTTTATACAGGGTGAGAAGGCTCGCTTGAACGAAGACAGTAAGAAGAGTGGGGGTGGTCGCACGGACCGCACTACGCGAATGTTGGTGGCACTGCTCGGCCTGTTCCTGGCCACAGAACTCCCGCAGGCGCTCTTTGGCCTGCTCACTGCGATCGCTCCACAATTTTTTGAAATATGCTACTATGCATTCGGTACGTTTTTTAGAATTTGTACATTCTTTGAGAAACTGAGAGTAACCTAATCTTTTATCCATCAAGTTATCAAATCTAATTAAGAGTTAATGGCAATTATTTTTACTATATATGCGCTTCTTGTTCTAACGTCTAAAATCAACTAATTAACAGCAACTTTCTAATGTTACGGCTGCCCATGGGCGCCGTGTAAACCTAAATAGGTTTCTCACTTGCTGCAAGAAACACATCACAAACAAAAAGGTTGTCTATTCATTTAAAGCCAGCGACTAAAATTTTGTGTACATTTACATTTAATTTACAAATTATGAGTACATTCTGAAATACTGATTATATTATGACGACATTAATTATTTTATCGTTCGCTACACTCAATGACTGGAACATAAATCCCGAAGGATAATATTCAACGTACATTGTTTGTTTACGGTTCGAAATGTTTGCAAGGAATTGTATCTCTCTTTCAAAGTAGAAAATTCTGGGTCGTACCAGTGGGTTTTACGGTTATTTGAACTGGTCTACGAAGCGAATAAACTAGTAAAAAATCCCAGGTGTTTCGGATCGGATTTAGTCTCTATGTATTCGTGACATTTTAAATATTGTGTGTCAACTCACTTTATAATTTTTAAAATTTCCATTTTATTCAAACCTGTATACAAGGATATTTTAACAAAGGACAATACCTTGTTTAAATTGTTAATATATAGAATCTTCGAAGACACTTTTGTTAAAAAATTCTAATACATAATATATTCTTTGTAAGTTGAGATTAGGCTTGCTTCGAGGCTTACAACCGGACCGTACTATCTGCTAAGCACTAAGCCGAAAAGCAATCACATTCCATTTAGTAGTTTTACATTTTTCATAGCTTTCAAGTCTATTTCTCTGAATTACATTACAGGTAATATGGAGAGCATAGAATATGTATATTAAGGTCGTATTGGTTACCACACCTTATAAAAATAAAGGTTTATATTGTGGGCAAATAAGTAACCTAAAAGAAAATAGTAAAATTAATTGTCATGAAAAATTTTATAATCGTATTTGCATTTTACTCTAGAGAATATTTTATATTCATTGCGCATGAAATTAAGGAATATAAGACATGGTTAATAAATTAAATGCTAATAATATACATATTATTTGTTTATTTGATCGTGTGTACATTATATCATTAATATTATTACATTAATTTCTTTTAAGGCGCTGACTATCGAACTGGGCAAAACAATTGTTTTGTTGCAAGTACAAAAAAGACATTTCAAACATACATACAAAAATACAAATGTTTTCTATCTTAATATTACTATAGATTATATACAATACTACACTAAATATTTTCTGATAATAATGGGATGCGATATGATGTGAGGGTATTATTTAATTTAAACTAGAAGACACTCCGCTCCCAGTTATTATTATTGAATATTGGATTTGACATTTTCCAGTTTCCACCACCCTTCATGTTTATGTTGGTCCGGTTTCAACGGTAATGACGGTTCCGTAACATAAAGTTTTGAAGTCGTCAGCACAAAACGAATTGAACCCAAAGTCGTATATTACCAGTTAGCCAACAGTAGCACTTTCCTTTTCGCTTACTCAATCAGTTAAATTCTATAAAATCAAAATAAATAATGAAATTAAATGGTTGGTTTTACTTTTCACATTTAGTTTAGACTTGACTACAAATACTCAATTGATGCTTAAATTTGAGAGATTCTTAGACATCATTACCCTATTTCCGTTCTTATGACTGAAGGCAAAATGATGATAATGAAATAAAATCATCATTTTTCTACCGATCAAAGTCCTAATATTTCTGGTATCCAAAAACTAAAATAAGAATTATTTCAATTAACTTATTTACACAATGAATATTATTTTAATACAAGATAAGATTTATTGCAGTATTAATTTCTCGTAAATGTTCTTAAATATTGTGATAATCCCCTTCCATACATGAATATACGTAAAGCTGAAAGTATCTGAGAGACAAGTCTCATTTCAACAAATAACAGGACGATATAAAAACGTCTTCACGACCTCTGATGGAATAACTTGGATGGATGAAATATCTATTATGTCACCGACATGTGAAATATCGTGTTTGTTGAACATAAAAATTGGCTGGTATTGCGTACGAGTCTATAATAGGTATAAACAAATTGAAATCTTTAAAATTGTCTATTTGCTTATGTTTTCTGTATTAATATTAATTTTGGATGCAATTTCTTATTTAATTCTCAACCAATTAAGGTTCTGAATGCTTCGAGCATTTAATTTTTTTTATTTTCAAATATATGGTTTAAATTTACTTCCTATTATTTGTGTTTACTCGTGTATTTTCCATTTTGAATATTTTTTTCATTTTGAAGATAGATTAAATAACCTACATGAACATCTTATAGTCTAGTTACTTTCTCTTCATTGCAGGTACTTTTACTTGCGTTCGCGTGAGCTACCAAGTTTACCATTTCGTAGTTTTAAAATAGTTTCAGTAGTTTTTGAATTAAAGCACAAACTTACAAAAAAAATATTTTAAATATGGTTGGAAATTGTATTCACTAGTTTGCATTCAATGTTACAGACATTGTTGGAAAACCTTTGTCAGACGTTACTTTATACCCTGAAGTAATCTTTAAAAGTAGAATTTCACCTATTAAATATTTATAAGATTCAAAGAGCTAAAATCTCGTCATATAAAACACTTTTCTCCTCATAATTATGACCTACATTGAAGTAAAATTACACGGGTTTATACTATGAACTATATACTATTTTAATACTATATAATATTATACGTATAATAGAATTAGAATAGTATTGAACGGCCCTAGTTTAAAATACAAAAAAACCGTAACGAATTCTGTACCAGATTAATTTTGGATGATAGTCATGGTTTATTATAATATGACAATAGTAGTAATTATTTATGTTTTTAATACTAAAATAGTAATTTTTTATCTTTGCCTATACGCTTTGTACAATAAGATCAATACATTTATGTTGATTCAAGAAGAAAATTCAATTTTATGCCAATCATAAGCCAATGATGTCATAAAAGTCACACAAATACTCAAAGTCCTGATTGAATTCGATAAAGTTTACGAGTGCTTGGTCGTAGACACGTCGTCTTAGAAAACACTTAAATAATCCCACAGATATAAATGTACTGCGTGGACAAAATTATGTCTGTCCGCATAATGCCTCGAAGTTTAGTCCATTCAGCTCTATGAATTTTACATTGCTTGAATCGTTCTATACGTAGAGTTTTTTGTTACTATTATTTAATTGTATCTATAAGATTTATATAACGATCTAAATAGGATAATCTAAAACAAATCTTTTGGCAGAAATTATCAAAACGAGTTGAAACTGCATTGAAAAACGTTGCCAGC